>JAYKQN010000019.1:57500-142500 GCA_036785175.1 Eupleurogrammus muticus | reverse complement strand
TCAGGATACTTGATGAAAATGTCAAGGAATCTGCTGAAAAACTCAAGCTTGGCCAAAACTGGATGTACCAGCAAGACAATGATCCTAAACACACCGCCAAGGTAGTCAAGAGATGGTTCAAGGACAATGACATCAGTGTCCTGGAATGGCCAAGTCAAAGTCCTGACCTCAATCCAATTGAGAATCTGTGGCATCACTTGAAGACCAGAGTGATGGCGAGGAAACCAACCAACCTGACCCAGCTTGAGGCATTGGCCAAGGAAGAGTGGGCCAACATCCCACAGGAGATGTGCAAGAAGCTTGTGGACACGTACAAGAATCGTCTGGAAGCAGTCATAAAGAATAAAGGCTATGCCATTGACTATTAAATAAAGACGATGGACTAGGGTATGAATAATTTTGAACATGGCATTTTTTTGGACTCCGTTAATAAAATACCCCAGAAATGATTTTTTAAAATTATTTTATATTGTTGTCATTCTTTCAATTGTTGGTCACATGAAGCTAAAACACAAATTTGAAAACAAGCATTTATTTAATCACTAAATGAAAAAATCACAAGAATCAGCAAGGGTATGAATAATTTTGAGGACGACTGTATATATAAGTGTGTGTGTGTTTGTATACAGTGAAAAATGTAAACATGCAAAATAGTCGTTTATCTTTATGGTCTGTATCTTGATGGTATTTGACTTTTGGTTTGAATGCATTGTGGCCAAGTAATGCCTCCAAATATTGAGCACAGGAAGTGAAAATGATAGCATATAATTGGTTCCCCCATGGCAACCAACATCTGAAGATAAAAAAAAAAAAAGGAGTGAAGGTGTAAAAACTACAGGTCGTGCAGTTTTAATGAGGTGTTATGTTGCTGGACTATTTCTTGGCTGCAAGAAGTAACTTCCTGAAGTTAGCACCGGTTGCCTGGCAACCCCCCATGGCGGCAACAAAACGCTGGACGCTACAGACTCACTTTATTTGTGTTGAGCTAAGTTAAACAGCTGCTAGCTCTTAACCTCACACGAATATTCACCCGACCATAAAACCGTCTGATTCTCCCTCCGACGCTGAAGCTGAGGCACACGTGAAACACAAATTTTTGTGTCCTTCGCAATGATATGGCGGATCGGGTACGGGGAGCAGCTCGTGACTTAGTATGGCGGAGGTCCACCTCGCCTCGGTCGTGGGCACCCGATGTGTCATCTTGTTATTTTTGATAGGCAGCCTGGCGGGCAGGTGTGTCGGGTCTGTCAGTGTGCATTCGGAGGAAATGTGCACTGCACAGACTGTGCTTTCACCTGGGGAGAGAGAGAGAGAGAGAAGGAGCCTACACCACATGAATATGAGCGCTGTTTGTTTGTGTCAGTGCACGCACGTGCAAATGCATGCACGTGCATTTGCACACCGCAGCTCTAATACACTAAACACCCGATCCTTCCTCCAGCCATGCACATGGATGGCCGAGATAAGATGCTGCTCATATGAGCAGGCTACACGATTTTTGCAGAATTCTGCATCTATATGTGTTTTTTTTTCCTCGTGTTTCTCTACTGTCAGGGCTCAGTGGATTGTGAACGCTCTGGCAGGTGGGGAGGAACGGCGTCTCGTCCTCGGCCCCGGCGCGTGATGCTTCAGACGGCCAGAAGTTAGGGAGTCACACAGGGGGATTCACAGAGATGGATAGAGCGAGAGGGAGAAAGGCTCGCGCCGCACATCTTCTGGTCACAGGAGCGATGTCTCACTGTCTGACTGTAAAACATCGATGACAAATGGCTACGCTGCAGGAAATCAATTCCATCATAGCAGCGCTAATATGTTTTTTGCACCTGAAATCCACTTCATGATTTATGAATATTTTCCTCCAACCTGTTAAACGTGTGCCTGTTTTTAGCACATTCTGTAATGCTTAGTTCTGTTTTTATTTTTTGTCTCAATAAAAACACATTTTTTTTCCTGATGCGCTTCACACTTGTGTGCTCAATGTTCCACGCATGCAAGAAAAAAAAGCATCTTTTGCATTCGTTATCAATGTGGGTCACCCGGTGTAATGCAGGGTGACCCACATTGATAATGCAGCGTGCCGGAGGCGGAGCGCTGTCACCGCCGTCACTAACATGGCTTTCCCATCAAAGGCTGTCGCCTGTTGAAACAACGGGCTGCGAGACATGTGAGTGAGACTTCATGCGGCACAGCAACAGCGCGCCGGAAGCGAAGCTGCACCCCAGTGTCTAAGTCGATTTGACAGTCAGGTAAAACAAGCTGCGAAGTTTGTGTGTGTGTGTGTGGGGGGGGGGGGGACTTTTCCTCTGGTTTTCTTTTTTGAAAAAAAGTTGGTGCAGAAGAAGCCCGTCTGGTCCAGACTTTGGGTTCTCATAGCTCAGGTACTGCTTCACCAGCGGGATGCACAACTTTCTGTGGATCGCCGCGGAAACTCTGCGTATTCGTCCTCCTTAGAGGATGGAGTGCAACGAGAAGCTTCCAGACTTTGATCCATTTCCACCCGCAGGTCAAATCTTCCACTGACCCGGCACAATGTATCTCACGATCTACAAGAGGGGATTGGTTTCCTATTCCCATTCTGAACATGTTGCCATGCCGATGGTATCTTGCAGTCCACAACAGCACAGCTTCTCTTTAGACTATCTTTGTTCTAAAATGAGTGTGTATACAACTAACAACTGTAATGGGTTATATAAAACATGATGTCGTCAATAAATCATTACATTCATCTTGAGACATTCCTATATTTTTGTATATATATTTATATATGTGTGTATATATATGTATGTATATGTATGTATATGTATGTATATGTATATGTATGTGTGTATATGTGTGTGTATATATATGTGTGTGTATATATGTGTATATATATGTGTGTGTATATATATATGTGTGTGTATATATATATATATATATATATACACACACATATATATATATATATATATATATATATATATATGTGTGTGTGTGTGTGTGTGTGTATATGTATATATATGTGTGTGTGTGTGTGTGTGTATATGTATATATATGTGTGTGTGTGTGTGTGTGTATATATGTATATATATGTGTGTGTGTGTGTATATGTATGTATATATATTTAATTATTATATAAAAAGACCTTTCTCCTGAGCAAAATGACAGGATTTGTTGTGTATGCATGTGGCCCAAAAATGACATCTGCTGGAATAATGACTGAAGCGAGCAAAGAAGCCCTGTGATGATATTAAAGAGTGATAAAGTGTGTGTGTGTGTGTGTGTGGAGATGAGGACAGGGTGGATGGAAATATAGTCCTGTCAATAGTGGCCTCGGATCAGAAATCACTTGCATTAGTCATTTTTTTGAGTGCATGGACCATCTGTACTGTATCATAATGAGAGTTATGCTAACAGAAATGGACGCCGCCAATCACCTTGACCTTATCTTGTTTACAGAAATTACCAGGGCATCGCCCCCATCGGGCAAACGCGTGGATGTTTGATGAAGCGCCGCGTCGTGAATATTCCTCTATAAGCGGCACACAAGTGACAGAGAGGGGACTCTGAAATGGTGCCAGCGCACGGGGATGAATGTTTTTCTGCCTCTGCACATGGCCTGATCTGTCTTGCTTCAGCCCCTCTTACATCATGACAGGTGCCCCGGGGCTTTCTCTCTACAGAGCGCGGCCTGATTTCTACATAAACACACCATACAGCTGGGGAAGACTGCGATGAGTGTTCTTTTCCCCTGCTGCAATTGCCGGCAATACAATCATCTTCCCACACTTTCAATGTGCCTTTAAGGATAGCATTCAGAAAGAAGAGGAGGGGGAGGGGGGGGAATAAAGCTACAACTAATTTTTTTTTAGAAGATAAATCACTGGAAATTCAAGGGCGATTTCAAAGTAATCTGTAAATGAAAAGAAGCATCTTTCTTTTCTTCTGTCTTTCGCCCGTTTTCCTGTTCCAGATTCCCACTGTAATCTCCTGCTTTTTTCCCCTGCTTCTCAGCGTGTGTTCGTAAGATCCGAAACTGAATCCACGCCAAACAGCAAGGTGGCAGTGAGGAGGAATCCACCTGCTAAAATGTGCAACCAGAGGCAAAAAATAACTCTTAATAACTCCTTTTTTTCCTCCCTTTTCTTTTGCTCTCTCTTTCTCCCCAGGTTGTTGGAGAGCTCCATGCTCAACGCAGAAGTGAAGGAGGGAGAGATTCTGCCTCCCACCATTCAGCGGCTGATGAAAGGATACAACAAGTACCTCAGGCCGTTCTTTGACAGTAAGCATCCTGCAAGTGACAGAACACTCAGAGGAAATGTGTGTCTGACAGAGACTGCTGCACATGGATGTTATAATATGGTATGAAGTCTTTTGGAATGGGCTTCTTCCATTATTAGTTGGGCTGTGATGAAATTATAATGAGAACGTATGTGCAGAAGAAATCGACATTACCATCAAAGCCAGTAAGTACGTCCTAATAACTTTAAAGCCATTGGGACAGCGGTTAATAGGTGTTATGATTTAGATTTCATGTTTCAGCAGGCAGCTCTCTCCGTTGCTTGTGCAGTGTATGCTGCGAGAGCAAAAGACACGTTACGCAATTCCCTGCGAAATCCCTCGCAACCGCCATTGTTCCGGGCTCTGAGAAGCTGTCACAATGTGATTATGATTTGTTTTCACTCGTCGTTTTGATCTGTAACAACACTTTAGACTTTACCCACACAAATCCTATTCAGCGATCACAAATCCCCCCCCCCCCCCCCCCCCCCCCCCCGCATCTAGGAACGCACATTTGGCACACGCTAAAGACGAAACGCGGCGCATCTGGATTTATGGCGGTGAGAACTCCCGTTTGATTGCGTTCCTAAACCCTTAAGTGGCGATCAACCGGAGATGCTTCACTTAAACCTACTTTTATAACGCTGTGCTTTGCATTCGCAACGAATTATTTGCAGCCGTACGTGCAGGATAAAACAATTTAAACAATGTAATGCAAGGTCAATGTACAGCAAACAGTTTTTTAAGATCTAATTATAGCCCTTGGATTTGCTTTTTTGTGCATTGCAGAAGATAAAAAAATGTTGCTATAGCAGTATGTTCTGAATGCAAATGTTTAATTACCATCTTCTACTTTTAAGCCAGTTTAGCGACTTTTCTCCAGCGACTATACAAGTGTTTTTCAGATGATGGTAATTGTGAGATTAGGACATTGGAGAGATAAAATATCGAAAAGTTGTAAAGTTTCTCTCTTTGACAGTGACTCTGAGACAACTAATCTCCCTTTAGGAGATTCACACGTGTGGTCTACAGTGGGTTTTTTTTAGATGTGCTGTCCTTGGATGTCACATTATACAACACTGATGATTTATTTATTCGCACAATATCAAAATATCTTCACAATTACCTGCCTGTAATCTCCCTTGTACAAAATTAACAAGATGCATCCCCTCACTAACCTGACATCCCCATCCATCCCCTAGTAGCAGGGAGTACGAGGCTGAGCAAACTACAGGGATAACAATACAACATAATGTAACATAACAACAATATAAGAAAGTGTTTAAAATGCTTAAAGTAATAAATTGTGCATATTCACTGTTCAAACTAGTCAGCCTGACTCATTGATCCTGTATCTGGTTTAGGTTTCTGTTAAGCTACAATCTATATCCTGAGCATGGCTCTGAAATGTCAGTAGCCTAACTGTGCTTTGTATTGATAAATCCATGGTGCTGTCCATGGTGCTGAAGTACTTGACAGAATTGTCTTTGCGTCTTTTTCTATTTGCCTTCTGTCTGTTTTTCCTGGGTGTGTAATAATCTATAAACTATGCAGTATACTCATTTATAATCCTACATTGTAGCCTATGAACTCCATAGTCTTCATAATTGAAGTGACAAGGAGCAATGTGTAGCCACAGAAGACAGAGATTTAATTATCATTATTTCTAATAAAAGAAGACGTTTTAAAATGCAGGACTAGTTTTGCAATATGGAAATAATGTCTATTTGTAGTATTGGTAATATCGTGTTTGCTTTATCCATGATTTCTTGACACTGTCTCACTCATCTTTAAAGCCAAGTTAAAAATTTCACACATCAACTACAGTTGTATCACACATGCATCCACACACTCACTAGGGAATATTGATAGTATATTTATAGTATATTTTCAAATAGTTTATAATTGGTTTCTTCATTGCTCCTAGATGGTCCTGTAACAGTTGGTATGAGCCTGGACATCGCCAGCATCGACACCATTTCAGAGATCAACATGGTAAGTCAATATTTTAATGACTTAGTGATTACTATACTAAACGTATGTCCTATTTACCTTACTTAACCCTTTCAGGCCTAGGGGGAAAAATTAGCATTTTTGTACTTATTACGTTTGTCTGCATTTGGGATGCTCGTATAACTTCCAATATGGATATATTTGATCTTTTATTTAAATAATCACCATAAAGAATATGGGAATTGATATGGCGACAGGCAGCGAGTCACATCAGTCAGTCTGTGTGTAGAGTAAACCTCATTTATATTTATTTAGGACACCAGTGTTCCGCTGGGACCACGGAGCTAATAGAGCTAATTCCTGTGACGTTGGATATGTTTGCTCTCGCTCCACACAGTGGATGAAATATGATGCATGTGATGCGGTGTGAGGACCTCATGACTATACGTCGTGCACAAAAAAAAATATGTAGTGAAAACCAGGACAGATTTGCTGACTCAAAGTATTGTTATTGATCACCGTGGCCTGGGGCGTAGAACGGGTTAAAGACCTGACCACATCAATACTTAATGAAATGACTAATGGAATACACATAGGACAGACATAACACAACGAGACAGGAGAGGCTTGGCTTGCAAAAAAAATAAATTTGTCTGTCAGCACATTACTGACATGCTTGTTGAAATGCTCCATTAGCCACATGTTTTTTTTTCACACTTGTATTGCCCCTGCAGCATGTGATCTATTACGAATCATTAAATCCTTCAATGAAGAAACAAGCTTTTCTTTTCTTATACTTTCCTGTTATTTCCATTCTTTTTACTTTATTTTGTTTTTATAAAACTTTACAGAACATCCAATATATATTGATGGAGTAGCCTTCAACTAAACAGAAATTATCATTATTGTACTGACAGTACAACAGTTCTCAATAATAAATCAGTATTGTAGCCGAATAACTACCATCAATGTAGTAACTGCCAATCATTTAATGTTCTGTTCTTAAGATATTACAAGTCAATAGTGTAAAAACTGACCAATAATGTAGTAAAATGTCTGAGATAGTAATGTAATACATTTTTAGATGTATGTTAAGATAATTCTGTCTAAATGGAGAATTTCATGGGACCCAACATCGAACCTTGTGGGATTCCATATGTTGCTATGCTAAGTTCTTATATTGTTGGACAGCTATTAGATAAATAGTAATTAATATATTACTGGTTTCTACAGGTGGCATTGAGCATCCTAGATAACTTGTTGTGTGACCTGAAACCTGTGGTAAACTCTGGTCTGATCCTGCAGGACTACACGGCTACCATATTCCTTCGCCAGCGCTGGACGGACGAGCGTCTGGTCTTCGAGGGCAACAAAAGCCTGAGCCTCGACGGGCGCCTCGTGGAGCTCCTCTGGGTGCCCGACACCTTCATCGTGGACTCTAAGAAGTCCTTTCTCCACGACATCACGGTGGAGAACAGGCTGATCCGCATCTTCCCCAACGGGACCGTCCTTTACGCGCTGAGGTTGGATAACGAACTGCTTGTTGCTTTTTTCTTTTTTCTCCAATGTTGAGCATCTGATGAGATGTGGGCTAACAGACAACACGAGTCCTGTTAGGATCATTCCAACAGATATGTCTAATGTCTAATGAGCTCTTGGCAAGCTTCTGAATGTGCACTACTTTGACATTTTGATTGAATGTTACGCCAAGCAGACAGGTTATAGATAGAAAGGTAATAGACGATCCGGCAAAGGAATTTGTTCAGCTCTTCTAGGCTTGTAATTATTGGATTTTCAAGTCCTAATATATATGTTTTTTTCACGTCACATGCTATAACTGCAACACGTCTGCGGATTGTGTAAGAGCCGGATTTCAATTCACTCACTCTGTGCTTTTGTGCCTCGACCTCAGCGGTGGTTACACATGTTATGGTTACACAATGAGGGCGGGAAAAAAAAAAAGAAAAAATGTCACACGGGAGACGTCTTCACTCCTCTCATGGCGGCTTTGCAACTATCACGAGGGGGGAGAGATTTATGCGGATGTCTCATTATAGGAAATTGGGTTGGGTATTCAGGCTCAGCTCAATCTGGACTCACAGTTAATCTTGTATACGGGGCAATCATCGGCAAAGGGGGCTGCAGTGCTCCTCCATACAGATCAGATGGAGCATGGGAACATGCTGTGTGTGTGTTGCCATTAAAGAGAACCTGACAGTGTTATGGTCAGCACGACTGTGTGTGTGTGTGTGTGTGTGTGTTTGTGTCCCTGCGTTATGGGCATTTTCCTCCATCTATACAAGAGTTGCACACTCTGTGGAGGCGTCACTGCGGAGGAGTGTGTTGATTGACCGTGAGAGAGAGAGAGAGAGAGAGAGAGAGACCAGGACCAGCGGGGGTAAAACAAGCCTGTAAAAAGGGAGAGTCGGTGGTGGCGACGGCCACCTCGGGGAATTGGGGCTGTGGAAAAAGGACAGGATGGAGCGAGAAATGTGAGGTGGCGGAGGAAAAGGACAGCTGTGGTTAAATGGTGGAGAGCTGTGCCAAGGGGGAATACACGGGAACGCACTGAGGTGGAGAAGTGCAGCGGGGAAGATTCAATTACAAAACCTTATGCTATGTTTATAGAGGGTTCCAGTTCTAGTGTATGTGTGACGAAAACATATAATGAAACTACATCTGAAGTGGTGAAAAGTGATGAGTGAATAACGTATATATGCTCTTTCCCTATTAATCTATTCTTATTGATGCTTGGCTACACACTCACAAACTCATTTAAACAACCTGTTTGTTTGTAGTGTTTTCATAAAAGTGAAAGTGAGTGCACTCTCCATCCTGTAGAAATAACATTACTGTGCTGTTGCTGTTTCCCTGTTAATACTAATGTGATACATGCATGTTTTTCAGAATTACCACCACCGTGGCCTGCAACATGGACCTGACCAAGTATCCCATGGACAAGCAGACCTGCACCCTGCAACTGGAGAGCTGTAAGGACGCCTCATGCTTAATCAGGAGAAATCACAAGGCCTGCAGCCTGAAGCTGTGGCAGCGGGTTGGAGGGTGGGCGTGATGTCAGATTAATCCGATCAAACCCCGGGATCAAACACATAATTTTCTCTCATCTTCTAAATTGTGTGCATGCGTGCGTGCGTGAGCTGCTACACGCTTGTGTCACACAGCCGGACGCAGAGGGCCTAATTCCAGCCGTGATTTTGCATCCTGCGGCGCATGTTTGTCAGCTATTATTCTCTTAAGATGCAGTAATCGGGTAACTCTGACCCTTAAACAAACAAAGCTTCAGCATCCTAATTAGTGAGCCAATTAATGTATTCGGAGCTACGCTAATTGTCTCCTTGTTGTGGATGATGCTGATTCTTTTTATATCATGCATTTGCATTGTTTCTCTGATCAACGGTTGGTCGTAGGGAAGGGTAAAGGAGGCAGGGGAGTTGAAATCCATTGTAGTTCAAATGTTGGAAATGCATCGCTCTGCAACCTTTAACCGCATGGCCACAGAGGCAGATACTGATCTTCCTAATACATGCACTTTCCGAAATGCAAAACTACTTTGTGTGGTTTCACTGATCCAAATATGACAAATATAACCCTTTTCCAGAAAAGCCCCTTTGCGCCGTGTTTTTATAAGGATTGGCCCTGTCCCTGAAACAGAGCTCGCCTAATCTTACAAATTCCTTAATCTCAAATGAATATTTTAAAGGCGGCAGCCTGCACCAGTGGGTTTAGAAAATGTCTTTGTTCTTTTTGCTGAAATTCCAGATAATTCTTCAGATTTTTCCTGAGCTCTGAGGACCTACTGGTTTCCAGTAGGAATGTAGTAGCAGGGAATTTACTTTAATTAAAACGTAGTACTATTAGGAATACATTGCATGATGACTTTGTGGGTTTGCAAGAAAGGGAGTTAAAAAAAAAAAAAAAAAAAAACACTGCCATCCCCTTTTTCTCTGCTTCACTTTGCTTCCATGCTATTAAACGCCAGCCAGGCTAAGCAACGGCTGATCCCTGCCAGAAGCCCCCCGGGTCCTCGGTGCCAAATGAAACATTTAACGGCAGCTCCACTCCCACTTAGCAGACACACACAAAAAACACACATCGGTTGAAGTCGGGTAACTGAGAGGATGACGCTTCAATAATTCTAGGCTAAATATCTGCGTTTCTTCCTCACTTGTCCACCCTCTCTCATACGCTCCCCGTCATCCTGCTGCTTGTTTTCTCTCTTCCCCCTTTGTCCTCTCCTCTCTTGTCTCTTTATGGAGATGTTTATTCAAGGATTTAATTCTTTTGCAACGCCGTGCCAGAAGTGAATCCTCTGCATACAAAAAAAAAAACGAAAAACGAGCGAGTCGTTGTGGGAGTGCTGCTGAGCATTACAATCAGGACTGCAGTGAAATATTTAGTGGATCCTGATAACACAAAGATTTACGCTTTAATAACTTTTGGTGGCCCTTTTATTATAAGTCGCTGAGCGTGGTTACTTGTTCACCAGTGGCCACGGGGCGCTGGAAGGTTGAATGTAAGTCTTTCCATGCTATTGCACATCGTGTCACTCCCCATTTGTGTGGCTAATTTGTACAGTAATGTCAGGGCTGTAGGTCAGGAAAAATAATGAGGTTCTTCTGGTGAGAGAATCTCACAACAACAGAGAGAACAATGGATTTTCCAGGAGCTTTTTCAGCATGAAAGTCACCATTGCCCTTCATTAGGGAGACACGCTCGCAGCATCATAGCTCACCCTGGTCAATAATACATGACTCCATATGGTTTAAGTGATAGAGGGAATTAATAAGCATCTCTGTACACTGTGTTATGGAGGCGTAGCGCTTCCTCAAACTTTCCTTATTCTCTTGCTCCCTCTGCAGATAAATGAGGAAAATACACCGTTGAGGTTTGAGCCTTGTTAATCGCACTTTTTTTTTTTATTCCCTCCTCCTTTGCAGTGAGTTATGGAGCTCAACAAACGTTGTCATCAGAAACACAGCGCATCTTAGTTTGTTGATCCTATTATAATTACATTGTACTAACAGGAAAAAAAAAAAAAAAGCAGGACCACACTGGCACAGAATTAATTTTGCATGCCTTCTTATTCTGAGATTTATTTGGGTTATCAAGGCTCTCTAGGGCCTGGTGCAATATGCATGATTAGTCTGTTATGGCATGAGGCAAGCTTTCATCAGGAGTCTTTTTTTCTCCCCTTCTTCCTCTTCTTTTTTTTGCTACCCTCTTTGAAAAATTGAGTGAACATCAGAAATGCATTTTTTCCATTAGCGATTCCTGTTGGATCTCTCTGCGTCGAGCCGCGTTAAAGTGAATAATGGGGCAAATAGTCTGTTTCCACAACTTTAAATGTACACATGAAACATTAACACTGTTTTTTTTTAAAGCTGCATACACACTATGATAATTTCACGTGTTGATTTACTTGAGTGTAGCGGCGGGTAAGACCTCTCCCCCATCTGTTTTCAGGACTAACATTGTGAACTAAATTAGCCTTTTGAAAGGCTCTTTTCGGATTCCCTTCTAAGGACTGCAATTCCAAATAGCTGAGCCATGAGAGCAGCACAACAACTACTTATTATATCTATAACATCATCATTGATCAGACTGCTGCAGGTTAATACTAATATAGAACATACTGTACTGCACATGTATGATACAGTATAATGGACCAAACCTTTGCTTTTTTTTCTCCTTCCTTTCTGCAGGGGGTTACAACATCAACGACGTCATGTTCTACTGGACCAGAGGCAACGAGTCCGTCAGCGGCCTGGACACGCTGCAGCTGGCCCAGTACACGGTGGAGGACCACTACACCTCTGTGTCAGAGGCCATCTACGAGACTGGTGAGCGCTGACATTCAGAGCTGCCGATTTCTGAAGGTTACTCTGGTCCAGCGGCGTTGCAGCGGTGCCGGTGGATTGGAGAAAGACTGACTGAAGTGACTCAGATTGGTAGTTACAATAAAAGCCACAGAGACAGGAGAAAAGTGAACTCAAACAGGCTTTAAGGCCAGACAACTTGGGAATATCAAACAATTAAATAAAAGATATCCCATTTGATTTTTCTAAATTAAGATAATTATATTTAGTATTACTAGTTTTCCTAAATTGTATTGACTGACATATGCAAATGAGCAGCATAAGAAATTCAACATAGGATTGAGTTCAAAAGTCATTGTGTGTTTCATTTTGTTGGTAAAGTTGGGTCAAAAATTGGGGGATTGGGGTTATGTCTTTTAATAGCTCAAAAAGTCTGGAAACACACTCAAAAAATAAGATTTTGCTATTTTTCATATAAAAAAAACAAAAAAAACTCAAGATTACTTTTCACTAGTCTGAAAGAACACATGCTACAGAAGCAAAATCTCAGCATTGACCAGTGTGTGAAAAAAACTGTTTTTCCTGTTATGTCTCATGAATTTTTTTGTAATGTTCTAGTAGTCTAATTCCTTTTTTATGTGTTTAATATTTAAATGTTTAATATTTTAAGGGGCATGCCTGTGACGTACACTAAGCAGTGAAGTTTCGCTACACTTATGTCTTTGCTTTTTAATAAATCATACCATGTTTTTTTTTGTTTTTTTTTCTTTTGCTCATCTTCTCAAAAGGCAACTACCCCAAGCTGGTCTTCCATTTTGAGCTGAAGAGGAGCATCCTGTACTTCATCCTGGAGACCTACGTGCCCTCCAGCCTGCTGGTCGTCCTCTCCTGGGTCTCCTTCTGGATTTCCCTGTCGTCCGTTCCGGCGCGTATTTGCATAGGTGAGGCAAAAAAACCCAAAATAATACGAGCTCCTGAGCAGAAATACTGTATAACATCCCCCACCCTCCCAGAACAGGTCATGTGTTTTCATGTTACACATCGCTGTTATGAGATAAAGAGCTCCACCTGTCTCTGTGTTTCATTATAAGCTTTCTTCTGACAAGGCATCAATCCGTTTTCATCCACCCCCCTTTAACAACCACACATCAGAGTTTGATTTTTATCGGGCTGAGTATGTGGTAGCGGGAACTTCCAAACATAGATCTGTTCCGTTGGATTAGATCCACCACACCTCCAGGGCTCTCAGCACAAACCGCACAAATACACACGAGC
This sequence comes from Eupleurogrammus muticus, assembly GCA_036785175.1. NCBI lineage: Eukaryota > Metazoa > Chordata > Actinopteri > Scombriformes > Trichiuridae > Eupleurogrammus > Eupleurogrammus muticus. Next base: position 129,178 of record JAYKQN010000019.1, on the reverse strand, counting down.
ATGGCTTGTGGTTTCTTGTGTTTCTTTACCTTTGAGTTAGTGTGGGTGCATCTTTCTGAATCGTTGTTATTGGAAATACATTTATTCACTGTAGCGTAGAGATATTCATGAGAAGATCATTCATTACCACTCATTTGTGTACATTAAGTACGGAGCCTGTGACACGAGGTGATTGTTAGCTTAGCATAAAGTGGAAAAACCACACACCTAGTCTGGCTCTATCCAAAGTTTGAAAGTAGGGCAACTGGCATATTTAACTTACTAATTAACATCTTATTTCTGGCCTGTTTACTCCTATTGTCAGTGTGAGGTTGCCAGGCAACAAGCTGAGACACCAGGAAGTCCCTGCACCTTGCCAGTGTTCACTAACAAATTAGCTGGTTTGAAATTCAATACCATGCACTACATACGACATACCAGGTGACCAGTGATCACTACTATAAGTCACATACTATTGGTTTCATACCAAGGATTCAGAGATTCTGAAGAATCTTGGCATAGGCAGGTTTTTGAATTTTGGCAAGAGTCTGGTTATTTGCAAAAATAAAATAATCCCCATGTTCTCTCGCTCCATGCTCCAATTATACATAGACGAGGAACGGAATAGAATTCTGCACACAATTCTGAAAACTCTTACGATAATGACTCCAAACTGATAGACTGTGAGAACAATTCTATTGTTCCCCCTCTAATGACATTCTAAATAGCAAATTTTGCAGAAATCTGAACACAAATTGCATCATTTAGCAGATTTGTTTTCACCTGGAAGGCACCAGCAAAACTTCAATCAGATGTCGGCGTAAAGAGGCCTCAGGTGACCTCAACTGCGTTGGGGGGGGGATGCGATCTGAACTTGCATTATCTCTTTAATTTTTAACCATTTGTTATATCTTTGGGATTCATGACTGTTAGTCAGTATCCGTTGATTGTGGCTCACTTATCTGTGACAGGAGTGACCACGGTGCTCACCATGACCACCCTGATGATGGGGGCCCGCACGTCGCTGCCCAACGCCAACTGCTTCATCAAGGCCATCGACGTCTACCTGGGAATCTGCTTCAGCTTCATCTTCGGGGCGCTCATCGAGTACGCCGTGGCCCACTTCTGCACCCTCACGTACACCGACACGCACATCCTCATGGTGAGCCTCCCTGCCGCCTGTTCTGACTTGTCGTTCCTTGTCGTGGTCACTGGTATAAGTTAGGGTCACAGTCTTTAGTATCGTCATCAGCACGGTAGTCAGAAGCTTTAGATAAAGGATCACCAACCCTGGTCCTGTAGGGCCCCTGTGGGTGCAGGTTTTTGCTTCAACCAGGCAGTAACAGGCAGTACTAATCAATCATTAGAGTCCTCGCTAAAGACCTTCATTAGTAGAATCTGGTGTGACCCCTGTCCTAGTGGTTGATTAGCAAAACCAGGTCCCTCCAGGACCAGGGTCGGTGACCCCTGTCCTAGTGGTTGATAAGCAGAACCAGGTCCCTCCAGGACCGGGGTCGGTGACCCCTGTCCTAGTGCTTGATTAGCAAAACCAGGTCCCTCCAGGACCGGGGTCGGTGACCCCTGTCCTAGTGCTTGATTAGCAAAACCAGGTCCCTCCAGGACCGGGGTCGGTGACCCCTGTCCTAGTGGTTGATTAGCAAAACCAGGTCCCTCCAGGACCGGGGTTGGTGACCCCTGTCCTAGTGGTTGATTAGTAGAACCAGGTCCCTCCAAGACCAGGGTTGGTGACCCCTGTCCTAGTGGTTGATTAGCAGAACCAGGTCCCTATAGGACCAGGGTTGGTAACCCCTGTCCTAGTGGTTGATTAGCAGAACCAGGTCCCTCCAGCACCAGGGTCGGTGACCCCTGTCCTAGTGGTTGATTAGCAGAACCAGGTCCCTCCAGCAACAGGGTCGGTGACCCCTGTCCTAGTGGTCATCTCGGCTGATCTCTCCCTCTCGCCCCCCCTGCAGTACGGCCACCAGATTCACGACTTCGACGACGAGATGAACGGCATCGTCACCACCATCTCCAGCAGGGCCAAGAGACGCAAGGAGCCCGCCGCGACCCCCACCCCGGCCCCGGCCTCCACGGAGCTGACGGTCCGGCCGTCCAGCCCCTCGGGCAGCGAGCCCAAGCCCGAGGCGACCCCCCCGGAGCCCACCAACTGGTGCCGCACCTTCCTGGCCACCTTCCGCAAACTCCTGGGATACCTAAGCTGCTGTCACATAGAGAACCCCCACCACATAGACAACTACTCCAGGGTCTCCTTCCCCCTGTCCTTTGTCATGGTCAACCTGCTCTACTGGACATATTATCTGTACTTTTAGCATTTCTTCCGAGTGCAGCGCGAGCCCCAGAGAGCACGAGGCGAATGGTGTTTCTAGTATTTTACTGTATGTATGTACAGTAAAGTGTTATTTAATTGTGTTCTGAGATGGGTGTTTACAATTTCTTACATTTGGAGTCATGAGTAAAGTAGTATACTCATAAAAGGGTCATTTTTTATGTACAGCTGGTTTTGGTCTTCCTGACGCTGACTTGACGAGATTCAAAAAAAAAATTCGGGCACACATTAAGATGGGAAAAACATTGCGTACAAAGGGGAAAAAAAATTTGCATATTTATTTTAACTTTATCACGGTCCGACATGGAGAAGATGGAGCTGTAATTTTAAAGCTTTAGTGACATTTTCCAGGGATTTTGAAGGGAAGCAAAGGCCTGTTCCACTTTGATTCTCCACCACGATGGATTGACCATTGATATTTTATTCATTTTTCATTTCTGTCGGCGGGTACAACATTAACGGGACTATGTGTAACCTTCGTGAAGCAATTTACATGTGTTAACCGTGTTTAGTGCAATGGGTTGTAACATAACTAAGAAAAACCAGACACTTCCTGTTGACTACAAGAGTGGACAAGCGGGCACACAAGGACATGCACAAAACCATATTGACTACAACTCACTGAATGGCCACCGCTGGGGTCTAGTAACCTCAGAGATGAGAACTGAACTGTGCAAGCTAATCAAATGTATGAAAAGTGATAAAATGCTCGAAAAGCTCATAAAAATCATCGGTAGACTCTCTTAGATCCCATTTGGCCAGTGTTTTCTGCCTCTTTGCAGGTTCCCACACAGGCTTGTCTGCTCACCTGTGATTGGTCAGTACTACCCAGACTGGAAACTCTGCTGCAGATTCTGCATATTTGTGTGCATATATGCAGATGACCAACAAGTAACAACTCACATTCAACAATGCACAATAGAAAATGTGCAAAAAATGTCTATATGGTTCTAACCTTCTGAGAAAATAATGTTTATGTAATGTTGGATAGTAGATGAAGATGGCCAAAATATTTCAACGGGCCCATCATGGTAATTTCGTATCATCTGTGCATTATTCGATGAGCTGAATACACCAAGTGTTCCAGTTCAGGTGACGCGTCGGCTTCCAGTGATGTGAACCTAAAGAAACCAAAGATTTCAAACTTGTAATTACTGTTCCCTCTTGATTTCTCTTTTGATTTTAAAAGGTATTTTCAAATGTTAATATCATGTTTCCTGCAGTAGGATTCTGGAACAGCATGCAGTCGATGAGCAGGTGGACACTTCATATTTATTAAACAGGATTCAGTTCAACAACAAAAATGCATGTTTCTAGCTGTATTCAATATTGCTGTGACATATTCTCTAAAGCTCTTAAACGCACACAACTTTTGTCCACGTCATCATAGTGCAAGTGTCAAAGGTTCATCATAAATACTATATTTAAATTCGTATTTCTGCTGCATTGCTTCTCATGTATTAATCTGTTTTTTACATGGCCATCAAACACTGTTTCAAACCATTGCTCTCTCTTGCTTGTGGATAATAGAAAAAAATGCAGTTTACTTCAGTTTCTGTTTCCCCTGCATGATTACCAAACAAAGTACTAAGTTTTCTTTCTTCTGCTTTGCTCGTTTTTTTTTTTTTTTTTTTTTTTTTTTTTAAAGGATAGGCAAAAATCATCATAAGATGGTCAAAAAAGGACCAGACCTGCATTGACTGTTCGTAATGTGACTTTGTTTCGAGGTCTCGTCTGGGTCCAAAAGTACCGGCTGATCGAAACCTATGTTCCCATTCCCAATTGTTTTTACCTTTATCCGTTGACAGTATGAATTATCGTGTTCATTTGCAGACGGCCGAGCTTCTTCTGCACAAGTTTTGGTTGATCCAATGGAGAAACATTAATATCATTAACCACAAAGACTGTCCTATTTTATATAACGCAGCAGAAAACAAATGCCAATATGGAGCCAAAGAAACCACAAAAAGCAACCACCGAAGCTCCTTCGACGCAAGCAGATTTTTTTTTGTCGTAATGAACGAGCTTCACGAGCATCAGTAATCTTCTGCCTACGTAGGGCTCCGTGGCCACAGCTTCATAATGGACGCTATTAGGTGGTTACACATAACCCAGTAAGGTGTGATTATAACAGGGAGATGTAATGGAACATTACGGGATATTTTTTTTTTTCCAGGAACTGTGGGTACCAGGGAAATTATTTCTGATGGACGCTCTTTTCCTTTTCCCCTGATGTGGTCAATGCCTCGAGGCGGCTCGGCTGCCGACCTCACGCAGTCATGGGGCGTCTTCATGTGAAATGTATTTATATACTGTCGTACCATGTTAATATAGGCTTTTGGTTTGCTTAACCTGTTGTAAATAAATAGTACCAATATGCATGTTTACTCTGTGTATGAATATGAATGACAGCAATAAAACAGGTTTCACGAGCCCGTGTTAACAATGATTTTTGACATTTATGCTTGGAATCAACGTCGCAGCTCTGCTGGGCTGTTTTCAGACGTGCGTAGCCGGATCCAGGAACACAGGGGTTTACACTCGCTTGCCGGCAGACATGCAAATGTGTGTTGCAGATGTTAGGGCAGCAGCGTCCCAGTGGGAGTGCAGTGTGGAAGTCTTAATTCCCTGCAGCGCCAGGAGCTCAGAGTCAGCAGAACTCCGAGTTAAATTATATGATCTGAGATCCTCATGCAGAACATCCCCCCCACGCATAGACACAAAGCTGTTTTCAAGAGGGGTGAATTCGGTCAGATGTAGCGTAAACTTTGCTCTGTGGTGCAAGTTATCAGACTTTTTTTATTACTCTTGGTGAAATGGAAATGACTTAGTGTGCTTATAACATAAAATAAATTGGATCAAACCTTGAGAAAACGACACACTTATCCCTGCAGGCAGCGCAGCAGCATAAAATACATGCATTTAATGAACAAAGGAGAGCAAACAAAATTAGAAAAAGCAGTAATGAGTGTATATGGCCAAGCTGTGCAGGTGCAGGACATCACCACCAGGTGGTGCTAGAGCAGCGCCCGTTTTAAGGCACCGATTTACCACAATTTTACCAAACAGGAGAAAATTGAAAGTGATCCAAAAACCAGGATTTCTTCACGATAGTTGCCAAAATTTAATTATCTGTTCATGGTACCATTACCAACATTTGCTGAAAGTTTGACAGAAATCTGAGTCAAATTTTTTGAGTTACGTTGCAAAAAAACGCTGGCGAAAACTTAACCATTCTGGAGGGTACAATGGTATGTCATATTCTAGTGTTTGGCTTTAAGAATGGTGTTGTAGTAGCAAGGTGAACAAAGATCCATAGCTCAACTCACACTAATTCATACCATGTGATAGATTGGCCGTGCACTCGTTTACAGCCCCCCCCCCCATGTTTGTGTGAATGGTGTGTGTGTGTGCCCTTTCTTCCTGCCTTCCACCCACAGTACGTTGGGATTGGCTCCAGCAGACCCCTGTGACCCAGTCAGGAATAACCGGGAACAGAAAGAGGATGGATGGTGTCTGCCATCATTGGAGTCCACCTGCTCCACATCTCTTTGTGATGGAATGACCCAACCAAGCAGCCACAGACCCAGCAGAGACTGACCTGCTTTCCCTCCTCGGTCGCATCTAAGAACTGTGAAGGTGAGCTCATTGTCAGGTTTTCTTGAAATCAGGTCCCTCCTTCCACTCTGTGCATTCTAGCCTTCAGCACCTTGCAACCAGCCTGCACGTCCCGCTCCTGCTTCCTCTGAACCTCAGGAGCCTGATATGGATCAGCCGCCCCTGACGTCCAGCTGTCACCCTTTTTAAAGGGATTCGCACCGAAATGGAAAAGGGAGGCGACGCGTTTGATGCCGTCTCCTGCATGCGGGTCCACCTGCTCCGCTCGCTTCGTGACAGCCTCACTAACGTCTGCAGTCGACAGATTCATAATCCTGCAAACTGTAAATTCCTGATCCTCGGCTGAATCAATCTCTCTGAAGTGAGAAATCCCTTTAAGAAGAGATCATCACTGTTTTTTTGTTTTTTTTGGTGCATGCCACATTGCAGAATTTTGTTTCTAATCATACCTGCTCAATATGTTGTTCGCTCAGGAATTATCTGTTGCTATCTGCAGAAAATTGCTTATGAAAATGCCTGTTTTTCATCATATGAAATGATGAATAGTTTCACTTCTCAGGTGAGAAATGATTCTGAAATAAATCCTCAGGCATTTTGAATTCTCCTATAAGGTACTAACATGGAATGCCTTATAGGCTTATAGCGCTTTATACAACAAAACCTCAAATGTATTTTCACCTCCTATCCCTTAACCCTGACATGGGGCCACAATTGATTTACTGCGTTGAGCAGGGTGAAGCATCATTTTATCGAATCATCAACCCAATGCATAACCTGAGCTACAGTAAAGTATGTTTTATCTGTAGTAAAACACAACGTGAGGTTTTTGTTGCAGCATAAATTGACTCTGACGCTTCTGTAGTGACTTTACATGTTGTACATTTCCTTTAGTAGCAGGTTTAAGTACATAACCCCTGTGGTATGTAGAGACGTTCCATATTTATTGGGTTTGAGTGGGAAGCTCTCAGCGCTTTTATTGACATTCCTGCGTTGGCCTGAGTTTTTCGGGGCAAAAACCACTTAAACGTTATCTGTTTCACTTCCAAACCGTCTGGCGCTGCGAGCTGTCAGTCGGCGTGAAGGCAGAGTCGCGCAGGGCATCCAGGCTGAGGCCGGATTAAGGGAGCGTGGAGGAGAAGTTATCAACGTCGACACAGATCGGGGAGGGGGGTGGCGGGGGGGTGGATTCATTCACAGGTGACAGCGGTTCGCCGTTTTTGTCACATAGAAATTGTGAAATAATGCGCACGGTGGTTTCTATTCTCGCAGTCGCCTCGGAACATCAATAGCGATCCAATCAGAGGGACAGTAGCGGGAGGTGGAGGCCGCGGGTAATTACGGTCTAGCCGAACAGATGAATGCCCCGAGTCGGCGGGATTATTGATGGGACTTTTTTTTTTTTTCTCTCGAAAAAGCAAGCGACACATTGATCTCGCTGTGTGTTTGCAGTTGATGGATTCTGGAAGGTTTTCGCACGAGGCCATCCATTACAGCCGTTCCACAGCGCACGAGCAACAAAAGGAAGGAAGCGTGAGAAGCATCAGAGCCCATACATCAACCTCGTTGGGTCCGAACCGCTCAACTCCCAGTGCAATTGTTCTCAATACAAATAGCTTTCTGAATCCCACTCTTTTTTTTTTTGCCTCGTTTGGCACATTTCGTTCTGCTGCCAAACACCGGCCTTCAAGCCGCAAACTGATTATCAATTGGTCTCACTCATGAGTCACTTGTTCAAACTCAATCAGCAAAACACTCCAATCACACGAGCGTTAAACAGGACGGCGGGCGAGAGGAGGGTGCAGTCGCTTCACAATAGAATAAGAAGAGTTTCCACACAAGTTTCTGGAAATCTGTGATAATAAAAACCATAAAACAGCTGTAATTTGTCTTGTGTGTGTGTGTGTGTGTGTGTGTGTATGCGCACACCCCCCCCTAACACGGAGTGTCAGGGATTAAACGGTGTGATGTGTCCACAGCCGATTCCGTAAGCGGGTCACACACACGCTCCAATTTAAATCAGTGAGCCGTTTAACCTTGTAACACCACAGCCGGGGGGCCGCCCCCCCACCCCCCCCCCCCCACGCAGGGCGTGCGCCGCCCTTCCTTGCCACAAGATGGCGGCGCGGACTCGTGCACGGCCTTCTGGATCCACTGCAGTGCAAAAAAAAAAAAAAAGAAAAAAAAGGAGCAGCCGCAACGCGAGCATAATGACTCACTCACATTGATGCACTGAACAAAGGAGGGAAAGCATCAGCTGCAGCACAGCGCATTGACAGCCTCCTTTCAGACGCTTTAAGCAGATTACCTGTGAAGCTTGTTGCCTGTTTCTTTCTTTCTTTCTTTTTTATTTCCACTTCCATTGTCCCTCTCCTATGGGAGTGGCAGGTGGAGTCGCAGGTGGAGCTGTGATGCTGCTCATTAACATGAGGTTCAGCTCGAAGCCACTAAACCAAACACACTCGTTTGTATTATGATGCTTAAAGGGAAAAAAAAGATCTTACCATTTCATTCAAATGCAACTGATGAATAAAATCTTCACTACACATCTGTGTACCTACTTTTTATGCCACACACACCATGCATACACTGATATTTTCTGTGTTTTCATCAAATACTGTATGCACCAATCTGTTGTGACACTACTGTCTAATAATTCATGAGCATGTTGCATGTTGTCTGTAGTGAGCTGCTCACTCTTGTTATGAATTGATATAAAAAAAAAGATCCATACCACTTTTAAATTGCACAACAATCAACCGTGAACGCGCTCATCATGCGACATGTATAGATTATTAGTAACTTGCAGTTGTTTGGTGCATGAACGTATGCCTGCAGAGACGGATTTGATCGCTGCAGCTGCGTTTTTTTCAAAATGTTCACAATTACGTGCTGATTAAATGTTCCAAAGCTCATTATGGGGACATGCACAGTTTATGGAGTATTTGGAATCATTTATCACATTAAAAGTCCACCGGGAGCCGTTCACTCCCATTGTATTTCTATCTAAGTGGCCGTATTCAGCGGATACCACATTCACATGCAGACTGATGATTGATAGTCACTCCCATTGCATAAAATGACATATGTAATGCAATTAACAATATAAATGTATTACTGTGATAAAGTGGTTGGCAACGGAACTGGGTGATTATGATTTTGAAGAAAACAAGTAGTAAAGGGCGAAAGAGGAGTTTTGGGTGTTAAATTATTCACATGCTTTTAAACAAAGGAACCGCAAAAAAAAGGAAAAAAAACAAAATGGGATTCGTGGAGACAAAGTAGCTGCAAACTCCAGGCTTAAAAGACACCACATTCAACACACGCTTTCAAAGGATTCCCACACAATTAAATATAGAAAACATTAGAGTAGATTATGTTGGTGCATGTAAATATCCCTGTTTGGTTTAAATATCCATGCTCCAGCTTTTACTATCATCCACTGCTGATTGGTAGCGTCTTCACCTTTAACTTGAATGCTCAAACATGCATCATGAGAAACACGAACTGTGCCTTTTTTTTGTTTTTCAGATCACCGTTCCCCTCCCTGGGGGGGGAAACTAACAGCGGATTTGCGTGGCCACCTTCCGGCCCGGCGGTGGCAGTGAGTGACACGGGTGAGACTCATAACGATGAAGACGTGCTCCGTTACACACGGGAGTCGTGGGACGCCGTCGTTAAGGATGTAATTAATTACACCCGAGCTTCTCCTGCCGTCACGTCAAATCGTCTGCTGTGATAATACCCTCTGCTCCAATTATCCGACTAAACTAAAACAAGATCGCGTGTAAACTGGGGGAAGAAATCAGACAGAAGCCTTGTAGCCTTGTGTTGATCTGCAGTCTGTACAATATAAAACTATAGCTATAAGTGTTTTATTCAGTCACGTTGAGGGTGTGGGAGCAAATGGAAATGTGCTTCCAGCTATAGATTAGCAGCGTCTTATTCACCGAATGTATTTTATAATGCTGTTAATAATCGTCTTAAATCTCACTTTTGCAAAAGGCTCGTCCTGCGGAGCCATGCGGATGAAATGCAAAACATATCACGCCGATCGCACCCGCGATACAGGACGTTTGTCTCCGTAGTTTAACCTTTAACACTCGGTATTCATTGTCGACGCGATTCCGCACTTCACGCCGATTCTACGCTGGGTTCATTTTCATATTTAGTGCTTTCACACGAGAAAAATCATCATCACATCACATGAAAAGCTGCGAGAACGTGAGCGGTGTGACAGCTACATAATTAAATCATTGTAAAAACCGGCTCGTCTTCTTGTGAAGTTTAACTGGCAGCTGCAATTATAAAGTCTCAGTTTGATCGACTTCCGACACGTGCACAGCGTTGAGGCGTGTGTGTGTTTACACTGTACAGCTTGAAACGGGAACACAGCATTACACTCTTGCATATTGACCAGGTTTTTGCAGGACTGCATGTCGAGAAAACGACGCGACGGGTTAAACCGACGGGCAGGAAGCGCCGCCGCGTGACGGCGTGCGGCCGCCGACCAGGCCGCGGGCGCGTGAGCCGAGTACAGCGGCCTCGCCGTCTCCGCTCTCGTTATCACGCCCGTTCTGTTCCGCACGATCCACCATGGCCTTCTTATCAGATGTGGCTCCTGAGCGCAAAATCTTATCAAATTTAGGTTTTCCACTCTTTGTCGTGTGGAGCCACAGCGGAAAACGCTCACCTGCACACACACACACACACACACACACACACACTACCCGTAGTGAATGGCAGCGTTTAGCCTCTATTGAGAGAAGCCCTGTGCTGGCTCGTGCTGCAGTGATCCCTAATCGGCCCAGAGATCTGTGTTCCTCCCCGTGGCCTGTAAAGCACCGTGTAATTGGCTCAAAACGGGAAGCGGGATCCGAGCTTGTTTATGTAACAGGCGTTCTGTGCGATAACGTCGGACAGTCCGTCCATTTGTCTCTTTCCTCTGCTGAGTTGCTGCCAGGATCTCCTGAGACGATACCTGAATAGTAACGACACCAGCGCGGTTCAGGTGTCTCTGACCGCTGCTGCTGCAGCCGATGGATTTCAGGCACGTTTCTCAGCGCTCTGCATTTCTCTCTGGCTACAGTTCGTTTCCCGTTGTTCTGCACGTACGCTTCTTTTTCTCCTTTTTCTGTGTGTGTGTCTTACCAGAGTTCTCACTGAGAGCCTGTGATGAGTCATAGCTCGGGCCGGAACCTCTGCATCGCAGCAGGGAGTCGGCACACACACACACACACACACACACACACATTGGTGCATGCATGCTAGGTGGACACACAGCCACCAGTGAAATGACCATGCATGCAGTAATCTATGCATGAAACACACAGGATGTCTGATCAATCAATGTGTGTGTGTGTGTGTGCATGCGAGGTGAACACACTTGACAAACCGTACCTTCCAATTAGCAAAAAAGAATATTCACGGCCACACTAACTGCAGCACACACACACACCCACACGCTCATTGCTATTCGTGTGATTCCATCCCCCCGTAGGAGATGATTTTATTGTCTAACCCTGATCGTGTGATACGCAGCAGTGTGACGTTTCCGTGATCCCGTTCCCTTTCTCGCCCGGCAACTCGTCGAGAGCCCGCCACGTCCCTGATTAATTTTCGCCGCGGCGCCGTGATTGAAATTCAGGCCGCCACCGCCGCCGCGTTAAAGACAGTTCCTGCCACCGCCGTATCCCCCCCCCCCGCCATCGCTCACCCCCGCAGTGTTTGAGTTTCATCTCTCTGTGACTAAAGAGCGTGTTTTTCACTCCCCTCCCGAGACTGCAGCGGGATCTCAAAAGAACAGCCCGCTGTGATGTATATTTCAGCTACTCCTTCTCTCAGAAAACCCCATCTTAACCCCCCCTCCCCCCATTTTTTTCTTTTTTTTTTGGGCTGCTGATTTAGCCAGGTGATGCTCTCTGGGAAATGAATGCATTTGTCCTCCGGCGAGTGGAGAAGGTGTAAGACGTGAGTCCTCTGGGTGTTACACGTCAGCGGACTTGGCCACTCGGAGAGCGAAGAGGGCTCTGAATGGAATCATCAGCCTGTAATGGGTAGCAATAGTCAGCAGCTTGTTCGTGTCATAGTGGAAGTGGTGAGAAACCATGACGGAAGCGGCTCAGGCAGTGGATGTGGCAAAAAAAAAAAGAGCACGCAAGGACTTGACTGAAAAATTTGGGTGAGTCTAAGGTGCTGCCTCATTAGTTATTCTGTGATAAAGATTAAAAGCGCTTCCGAATCCAAAATCCCGTTTCATTGTGCGACCTCTGGAAACGTGGCCGGATCCTGTCTTTTGAGCATCAGACAGAACTGCAGGAGAAGTACATTAGCTACTTGAGAGGAGAGGAACCGCCACATGCTCTGAGTATAATTAGGCTCTCTGACGCAGATTTTCTTTTTTTTCCAGTTTCGAGTGCAATCGGATGCGGCACAAGTGGCTGCAAAGGAATATTTTACGTCATTAAAGCAACAAATAACACTGATTTTGGTCAATCTCATCTACAGCATTGGTGGGGATGTATGGCTGGTGGATGATGCATTTGTGTGTGTGTGTGACCTGCAGCACCCAGTGACCGTCTCTGATGAGTCAGCCCTCGGGGGGTCAGTCTCACGGAGTATGCTTTGAATTTTCTAGATAAAAAGGAAAGACGCTTGTTTGGCGAGGGCGAGAGCGGAGGGGAAATCAAGGCAGGACTCTGGCAAATTCCTCCATCTTTAGTTTTTTAGAAACAAAGCCTTGAGCCTTCCTAGAATGTCTAGGAAACACTCCTTACGTTATTTTTTTTAAAGCAGGTGTAAAACCATCTACGTGTTTTTTTCCATGGCACATTGACTAGCATAACAGACGTTATGTTAAATATCTAATGCTGTCATGGTGTCATAGCAGCACCTCTCTCTCTCTATATATATATATATCTGTTGGACATAAGGTGAATACCGTCCATGAATAATGCCAGGGAGCCGATTCCGAGTTGCGTTTGTGAAACAAACCTGTCGTGTTGTGTTTGGCCCGTGCAGGATGTGGCTCTGCTTTGTGAAAGCACTATAACACCAGCAGCGTCTGCACAGTGGGGGAAAGCACTGCGTCGCTATCTGACATTTGACACAACCACTGGGCTGCGGACGTTTTCAATTTATATATACAAAGGCTGTACGTCTTTTGTTTTCTCTATCTTGTACGGGAAATAAAAATGCAATGCAATGCTATCCCACATCATTTCCCTGCATCTAAATCACTTCTCCATCCATGCATTATTCTTTTTTTTTTTTTCCTCGCTTATCTCCAGCGGGACGCGCTGCAGGAACGAGCGAAGCTAGGCCAGATGTCCCTCATTCTCGCCGTGTGCTCCGGCTCCTCCTGCAGCATCTCGAGGATTTCCCGGGCCAGATGGGACATCAAATCCTTCCAGCGCGATGCTGGGTTTCACCTCACTTGTACATGCCCAGAATAACCTCCAGAGGGAGGCGTCCCAATCAACAATGGCCGTCATCACAGAGCACAAAGCAGGAACCAAGATCATGCACATTGACTCCCATCACACACACACTTCCCATGAAGCACCCTTCTATTTTCTGCCTCTATGTGCGGCGTTCCCATGACTTATAAGAGGCAGACGACCGGCTCCGTGGTGACTTCCTGTCCACTGTTTACCGTACAGATCCTCGTCTGCTCGATCCCACGCCGTCATCCGACTCTTATGGTTTGATGATCCTGAACTGAGGAGATGCTGTTTAAAGGCTTGAGCAAAGAGGCAGATGACTCAAAGGATGCTGGGAAGGGGTCTGGTGAAGTGTGTTTATGGATTTCCCTCTTCATCATCTCGTTGTGTTCTTTATATAAGGTCTTCTGCATAAAACATGTCACAGTACAACAATGTCTTTGCACAGAAATGTCTATATGTCCTATTGTCTGTGTCTATATATAAGTGTATCTGCATTGGAAAAAGCAAGGAAAGTAATTTCAAATTCTTTCTCTGAGCAGTTCATTGACATAAATTGACTCAAATCGTTGAATTCTAGTAGCTTTCAGACAATTACACACTGAGGAGGAACCATATATACCCTTCATGCCTATGTGATTGTTTTGTGAATGGAACCTTTTCAAATTGGCTTCTACCTTTTATAGCTAAGACACAAAAAGGTGGGACCTGTCAAAAGAAATAAAAAACACCGATTCCCGACATACGCTGATAAAATCGTGAGCGGGCACGACACATGAGGTTTGGTAGAAGAACGCTCTGCTATCACATTTCACCGTCGGAGCTGCGCCACGTGTTGAGCTGGAGAAAATGGAGAAAGTGGATTTTTTATTTCTTTTTTTTTACCCTTGTAGAGTAATCAGAAGCGGCGGTTAAGCAGAAGTGACAGCGGCGGTTTGGGATTAGGGTCAGTGGCTCCACACGGCACGCTGCCGAGAGCAGGAGAGGAGGAGGAGGAGGAGGAGGAGGAGGAGGAAGGTGGGCGCCAGCCAGCTGGCGGAGGGACGGCCCCTGAGGTTTCTAGGGGGCTAAATCACCAAAAAAGTTTCATTCTCCATCAGGAGTAACACATCTGCAGCCCGGGCTGATTAACTGGCCGCCCGCGTTCATTAGCAGGTGTCAGAGGACGCTTTATAAAGTGCGGGATTACGACGGGACCCTATTTCACCACGGACTCGGCCGTGACCTCGCGCTCGTTAACGGGGGCGCCGCAATCAAACGCTAACGCCCCCTTGGAGGGGTTTTTTGGGGATAATGTCCGGCCCCATAATCAGGGCGCTTATGACACGCGGCTGTAAAACGCTCATATTTGGCTTTCAGCGACGCAAGTGATGAGTCTAAATCCTCTCGCCATCAGTTTAATTTCAAGTTCAAGCAAATGAGAATCGACCACTCGAAGCTGCAGACTTCCTTCTCTTCCCCGATTATTGCACATGTCTTTTACTCTTTATTCGGATGCACTGAGTTCCTAAAGTAGAGTAGTAATTGACAAAACGAAGGAACAAAGGAGGAGACGTATATTAGCTACTGACTCGAATGAATCAACATGATGAGTCTCACCCCACACGGCCTGAGACATACTTTATGCAGAGGAGGTGGACTTTACTGTAAAAACACACCAGCTGTTCCCTAGTAAACAGTCTGAAGGTTTCACATATTAAAAGAATGAATCTACTGACCCACAGGCTGCGTTTGTGTCACCTTTCAAGCAGGAAACACTGCATTCTACTGCTTTAGAATTGGGCTTTTCTGCAGGTTTTTTTTTTTCTCGCGCTATGTCACGATGGTGGACGGCTATTTTTGGGCCTCTCCTGAGACGTCGTTTGGATTCAGGACTCTGGCTGGGCCACTCAAGGACGTCTGCATTGTCCTGTAGGGGCTTATCGTCCTGTTGGAGCCACCCTAACTCCATATTTACCTCCATTTCAGCGTGATGCCGCCACCAACGCGCTTCACGGTTCCAGACGTGACCCTTAGAACCGAGGCCAAACAGTTCAGTCGCAGTTTCGTCGGCCTATGTTTGTCTGATCTTCCTCAACGGTCCTTTAGGGGCTTTTATTTTTCGTATTTTTTTTCTGCCTTGTTCACTGAGGAGGCACTTCCTTCCCTCTGGATGTGTGGAGCTCTGTCAGGTTCATGATCACCTATCTGACCAGGGCTCCCAGTGATTACACAGTTTGGAGAGTTCTGCGTTGTACCCTGTGCCTCTGAGTTTCTGGCTTAAATGCAATTCATTCATTAGTATATCCAGTGGCAGGGAATCACGTTCATAGATGTTCATGTTACATTTCAATGAAAATCTTAAAAATGCATTGATCAGAACTAGGGATGCACCGATGTGAAAATTTCGGCCGATATCGATATTTGCCGATATCGATATATGTAGAGAAAAAAAGTTTTCTGTAGTGTCACAAATTTAGTACAGACCAGAAAAAACACTGTACATTTGAAAAGCACAACAGTGCTCTTTATTTAAAGGAAGGCTCACTGTAAAACTCTGTCATGTGGTTAGAGGAAGTACGGCGGAGCGGACCCGATGGAGCTCCGTGAAGGC
This sequence comes from Eupleurogrammus muticus, assembly GCA_036785175.1. Taxonomy (NCBI): domain Eukaryota; kingdom Metazoa; phylum Chordata; class Actinopteri; order Scombriformes; family Trichiuridae; genus Eupleurogrammus; species Eupleurogrammus muticus. The sequence goes on along the minus strand of JAYKQN010000019.1, from coordinate 113,202 downwards.
GGCGGCGATGAGAAGGCGGCAGGACGGTGTCCGACACCCGGAGCAACGTTCCGCGCATTTTTTTTGTCTTTTCGGGCGATGCGATGTGACGGAGGAGCCCGCTAGGAGAAACCGCTACAGTTAGTTGGGTCACTGTCTGCGTGTCTCTCGGCGACGCGCTAAGCTAGCTGGTCCTAGTGGGCTCCTCCGTCACATCGCATCGCCCGAAAAGACACGGCCTCCTCCGCCGCGGCCGCCGACGAGAAGGCGGCAGGACGGCGTCCGACACCCCGGAGCAACGTTCCGCGCATTTTTTTTGTCTTTTCGGGCGATGCGATGTGACGGAGGAACCCGCTAGGACCAGCTAGCTTAGCGCGTCGCCGAGAGACACGCAGACAGTGACCCAACTAACTGTAGCGGTTTAACTCTGCACATTGTTGACATATCGGACCAATAAGTTAAAAAACGTGACATATCGGCCGATATATATCGGTTGGCCGATATATCGTGCATCACTAATCAGAACCTATTATTTGACCTTTGATTTATTCGTATCTCGATTGCAGCTAAAAGGCTGTGATTTGTTGTCCTTATCAGCATTATGTTTCTTCTTTATATGTTTCCAGATGTAGACTGTGAGTGATTCCCGCACGGCTTCAGATTCCTAATGAACGCACAACCCTTTCCTGATAATGCAGGATGCATCCGTCAGATGTTGATTACGGTGGTCAGACGGCTCCAAACAAATAGGCGCTTTACTGTTAGCTGTAAACTCAATTGATTTTTTTTTTGCCTCCATAAATACAGGTAGCTCTGAAGCTTGTTACAGCATCAACGATAGTAAAAAAAAAAAGGTGCCACGCCACCAGACCTGGCGGTGCATGTGACGGATGGCGGCCGAGTCGCTCATCCAACATATAAACTGATCCGAGCGCCGTTGGCGGATTTTGTGAGCGGCCGAGATGCTGATGGGAAAAAAAACAAAAAAGCTTCCAACATATTTATCCTCTTCAGCGGAGAAAGCGGAGATGATGGATTACACGGAGCGCCCAGCGCCGCTGCAGGCGCCTCTGTTTGGAATAATCACACCAGGCTGTCGTCAGTGTTTGGACAGTGTTGCACAGATTCCATTTCACTCGTACCCCTGATAACTAATGAAGAGATCTGATATTGAGATATTAGATAAACCATTACTCCACTGTTGCTTCAGAAAATACACACTTAAAGTCCTGCTCTGTTCTTCTTGTTTCTACTCGTGGATGTTTCACACCTGAAGGCTGTTTGTGCATTCACGATTCTTTGTGCTCAGATTTTTTTTTTATTCTCCCCAGTCATCGCAAATAGTTTAGAGCCGATTCTGTTCTCGGCACAAGTGTAATCTTCTGAGAAGTAATTCAACTCTTGAAATGAAATAGATTTGCATATTCATGGACTTTGGGATTTTTTTTCTCTCTAATGAGGGAGAAGAAGCAAACAACGTTTCAACAGTTTTAACAAGGCAATTACACATTTTTTTTCTGACAAGGCAGAGACGATATGTCTCCAACCAGAGCCGTCTCGTATGTTTTAACAGCTTCAACGTCTGAAACATGGAACTAAATCATTTCTGAGCGTATGTGGCAGTTTCCTCTTGAAAAAAAATCCCGTCCGCCCTCGCGTGTTCTGACCCGGGAGAAATAAATCCGACCTCGGAGTGAGATCTGGCAGCTGCCGGGCCCTCGCCTCGCCGAATCATGATGTACGATGTTTATATAGCCGTACACCCCCCCCCCCCACTTCCCCCTAATTAAGAGCAAGTAGATATAAACACACACACAATTATAAAGTGGTTCGTCACACACACACACACACACACACACACTCCCATAATACACTGTATTACTCATTTTACTGCAGACGATGGGAAAGGTAGATATCAGACTGAGTGGTTCCACTCTATAAACATGCACGGGGAAAACGTTCCGATGAGACGGACGACTCCCCCCGGCACGCCGCGCATCCTGACATGTGATGTTAAGTTATCGATCAACATAAATCCCCTAATATTCCCACTCAAATAATACTACCTGCTGTCTGTTCGCCTCATCATGTAGGAATGCACACGCGCGGGGACAGTAAAAGCAGGGTCGGTGTGGTATTTATGACACACACACACACACACACACACACTCACACACACACACACACACACAGGTTGAGGAGCAGAAGATTAACTTGTCAGTGAAGTTGAGGATCCCACCGGCCGCTCCTCGTTATTTAGTGAGCTCTTATCTGTCACTCCGGACCACGGCACTATCTCCGACACACACACACACACACACAAAAAAAAGCCTCGCCGTAAATAGGGAAGGAGCGATGTTTTCCAGCGGAGCATGAAAGGAACGTTTGAAATAAATTCTAGGCTACGGCCGCGCCGTATTAGGATCGATTTTCATGTTGCCAAAACATTCAGTGACAGGAAATCCGCCTGATGTCGGCTTTTCTCCCTCAGATGACTCCAGATGTACGCACGCAGATGTGTTCGTTTGAGCTGGTTGGAGTTCGAAAATCTGCACATATCATCCATTTATACACTACTACTAATTAGTTTGATCACCCAAAAAACATTTATCCATTGCTATTTAATCATAATTAAAATTTGTTGTGTGACTCCACATCTAGAAACACGCTCTGAACGCGGAGCGAAGTATATCTCCTGCCGGGCCCGGAGAGACAAGAGGGAGCGTGATGGATGACACACCACAAAAGTAAAAGTACAAGCTTGCTCAGAACCGACAGGCGTCTGAAAGCGCACGCGCGGCTGAGGGGAAGGATCATTCCAGCGAGTAAAGGTCAAGCTGCTCCGGCACCATGAGCCGTGGGGGTGAAGATTAAATAATTGTGGTGAGATATGACTTCGGGGGAAGGCGGTCGTCCATAGACTGGAATTACAGTACGTCGGTGATCCCCAAGTATCAGAATAACATTGGAGGAAGAGGAAGCGGTGGAAAAAACGTCTGAGATCAAAATGGAAATCTCTGGGACTCTCATTAGTCAGACGCTCGGATCAGTGATTAGGCCCGCGCTGCTTTTTTATTTTTTTTTATTTTGAGTGTGAATCAGTAAATTCTCAGTGTTTTCCAGCGGAGACGCCCTCGCCATCACAGGTCGCGTGAGTTTGAACAAGCTTTAATGAATAACGGTCGCTAATTAAAGGGAGATGAGTATTTTTATCGCGTTGTTAATTTTAGTGACAACCTCTTAGGCGATAAAGCGATCAATCAATTGCTTTGTTCATTCGTTTGCCATGGCTATTTATTCCTCGCTATGGTCACAGGGGGTCAGATGGAGCCAGTCACACTGATACACACACCTGATTCTTTTAGCTTTTAATCTATTTGTATGCATTTTTCATTATTTTGACGAGGCCCTCCTGCATCACTGTGTGCAGAAAAGTCTAATTTTACAAATTTAATTAGTAAAAAAAGCAGCTTGATAAAACCTGTGTGAGAAATGCCCACACAACATAATCAGCTTTATCAACAGACACATCTCCTCAAACTGTTGGAGACCTTTACTATCATTTTATTTACAGTAGAAGCGCTATTAGCCGATGACTCAGAACGCACGGTGCTGATTGGCTGTCATCGCCCCATGACTCATACGTCTGGACCTGCGTCTGCCGTTCTTCTTATAGCTTTCCTCTGATTGTGAGCTCTGTTTTTCTTGGTCGGTTGGGGGACGTTACTTGTCAGCTCACCTCGCTATATCCCCCCCACAATGACAGGATGTGACATCATCACACGCCGACTGGTCTCAGGGACCAGCGGTGACCCAACAAGATGCTGGGACGGATGGAAAGAAAACAAGGGGGGGTTGGCCCTTTGTGAATATGCTCGTATGAAAAATCCACTTGTTTATTATTTTTGATTGAATCGCATTGGATGAAAGGAGATCAAGTGTGCTTATTCTGCGTCTTCAATGCTGAAAATTTGTTTTGAGGTTCTGAGAATCGCGTGACCCCCCCCCCCCCCCCCCCCCCCCCCCCTGTCACGACTGACAAGCAGGCACATCAGACACATCCAGCCCCTTCTGAAGAAGAGAAATCCTGTTGGAACCGTCTCCTCAGAGACTCGGAAGCTATTTCAAAAAAAAAAAAGGGAAATAATCTTGTTCTCAAGCCTAAAAGGAAGAGAAAAGCCCATTGTTGGTGCGCAGTGCTACCAGTTGGCTCTGGCCAGCCGTCGCCCCGGAGCCCAGATCATGCAGAACAACCAGCGCGTGAGTGACGCTGGGGGAACCAGGGTCAACATTTTACTTGGCGGCCTTCCAGTATCGTGAACCGAAAAGGGAGTGAAATGGAAGGGAATGGAATGAGCAGGAGGAGAAAAAAAAAACAGAACAGAACAGGAAAAGGAGCTAATATTTTTAACTCCTGCAGTGCGTCACGGAGACGTATGGGACGCTTTGCTGAGGATGAGGAAGTGAAGAGGAGGCTGCTCCTCCAGGACCTTCTGTCACGTCTGATGCTGGATTTACACCTCAGGTTGTGTCTCCATGATGGCCTCAATGCATAGTAAATATATCCTTGTAGCCCTGTAAGTCATAGCTCTTCTCTCCTGAGACCAAGAGGCTGATCGTATGTGTGTGTGTGTGTGTGTGTGTGTGTGTGTGTGTGTGCGCGTGCCCTTTCCCTGGCTTCGCAGAGACTGTTGATTCAGCTGGAGCCTCCTGAACGCCTGACATCTCGTCTGACGTCCTCCGTCGCTGGGCGCCGGTGCACAATCATGACTCAATAAGCCCAGGAAATCAGGGTAGAGAGCGAGAGAGTGATAGGAAAAAAAAGAGCACACCCTCTGGGTGGGGGTGGGGGGGGGAGCGGCTGAGCAGAGGTCAACCGGCCTCTGGGGCCTCCAGGGGCCTCCAGGGGCCTCCAGGGGCCCCGGTGCAGCCGCTTCGAGTTACATCCATCATGTTCCCCAGAGAGTACAGTACGTGTGAACATGAGAAACCCTCCAGGGTGAGTAGATTCTATCTGCTCGCCGCATGCTCATGCCGCCCCTGCAAACATCCAAAATGCACGCGGTCCTATCTGGACAGAAAACTGAGCTGCACCGGTTGTTGCATTCTGGCTGTGTTCTGCAGTTGCACAGCGCGCCGTGAAACCGCAGCAGCCGCGGTTCGCCTCTCCAGGACCTTTCATTTCCCCGTCTCTCCCTGCGTTTCCTGTCTCTTTCTCTGCAACGACTGTCAAATAAAAGCTTAGAATGCTACCCAGCCGCTGAGATAGCTGCTGCTAACTTTGCCTGAGCTGGTGGATCTCTCTGTTTGGAATTGAAAGACATCCTGTACGATCTACGAAAAGCTTAGATGACACGTTTCGTTGGTGTCATGCTTATTCTATGGGAAAGATCAATAATGAAGGCTGATGTCTTGCAAACATTTCTGTTGCTTTCTGCATTGCAGGACACAGGTGCATGGTCTCCCCATCTGTATCTAACATTAAAAAGGTCTCCATGATCCCAGTGAAAACCTGTCGTAAAAACCTCTGCTACGCATCCAAAAGCTCAGAGGACCTGCGGTCTTTATTGCCTCGTGACAGTTTCTGTAATCAGGGTAATAAATCCTCTGCTTGTGCGTGTGTTAAATGTACAGGATGCAGGTGTTTTCATAGGCGACGTATCCACTACGTGGTCGTGTCTGTTCTCGTATACGTCCAGAGTGAGTTAATTAACATGAACGATAAAAAGCAACAAAAAAATTTCCAAAAGTTCTTGTTGTATTTCAGTCACGGGTCAACAATGATGAATTAGTATATGGAGACAGATGGGTGGAGATTTCCTGCAAGAAAAAAATAAAAAGATACTGGAATGAAGCTGTTGTGGATAGTTTCAGTCCATTTTCTGCGGTAACAACGTGCTAAAAACGCCGCCTGGATTCTCCTGGTTTGCTAAACCTCGACCATCTGCCACTTCATCCCGTCACAATTAATTATTCAGCGTCTGCTATTACCTGTAGTGGGCACGCCAAGCTTTTACCCTTGCTCTGCCAGGAGGCCATAGATCTGGTGACTAAGACGCAGCTTTTTGCTTTTCCTGCTGCAGGATCGCTAACGCGCTTTTTTCCCGGCAACAAACCCTCTATGTGGCTGCTCCACGTCTGACCTTCTCCAGGCCACGCTTTTCCTCCTCTCGGGTCATGCCAGCTGTGCCCCCCCCCTCCCCCCCGCTGCACCCTCCCAGCCTTTTGCTGTGGTGAACCGTTCTGCGGCCTAAATAAGCGGTTTTCCGACCAATTAGAGAGCGTTTTTTTTTTTTTGCAAACCCAGGCCTGTTTTTCGGGACTGAAGGGGGTTCGCGGAAAGTGTGAAAGCGTCGGGGCTCGGATAGAAAAAAACAAAAACGAACCCATGAAGCGGCCGTGAGAATGTGGCGAGGGCCCCCGGGGCTTGGCTGGAGGTTCCCTGCGGCCGGGGCGACGTACGCTTGCTTGATTCCCTCCCCGACCGCGCCGCCTTGATGCGGGGAAACGGGCAACAGAATAAAAAGATGTTTTCCGTACGAAAAAAGGCCACGTTGCTGGGACGAGCGGACTTACGATGAATTGAAGGCAGCGCCGCTCCCATCAAAGTCTGCCTCTCCTCTAAAGAAGACGTCTCCGAGTCATAGCGTGTCTTTTTAATGGTGGTGGGGGGGGGGCAGAGAAATGAAGACAGATCCACACACACACACACACACACACACACACACACACACACACTAACACACACACAGGCGTGAAATATCTGCCGTGGGAATCTCTCTGGCCTCATCTCACCACCGAGAACAAGCAGCAATTATGCTGAAGAAACGACGGCCATGATATACGCTGCCATGGTTAGCCCCCGCCTTACTATCCTAGGGTTTACAGCTACTGGCTGGGGGGGGGGGGGGGGTCAGAGTTCACATGCAAGCCCTGGGCTTGTTTTTTGAGATTCATCCTTTTTCTGACAATACATCTTTGTTTGAAAAGAGTGTGAAATGTTGTTATGCTCACTATGCAACACATAATGTTACAGGTCTGGTGTGAAAAAAGTTAAAAAAAAATGAATAAATAATAGTGAAATTACAAGATATTTATTAGTTATAACCTTTTTTTTATTGTAGGAAAGTACAATATACTTTAGTTACCCTCTTCCCCTATAGAGCCCAGAATAGTCACTTAATTCCCATGTCTGTGACTGGATGTCACCAGTGGGACTGTGTGTGTGTGTGTGTGTGTGTGTGTGTGTGTGTGTGTGTGTGTGTGTGTGTGTGTGTGTGTGTGTGTGTGTGTGTGTGCCCTTTCCCCGGCTCTCTGATTTAAACACAATCCGAGAATAACTCGGATGACAAAATAAAAGGGCAGCGAGCAAATGTACGGCTGCAAAAAAAAAAGAAGAATAATGTCAATGAGAATAAATCTTCTATTCTTAAGATCTCACTTCTCTTTTTAAAAAATAATAATTTTGACCCGTTTTAAACGGGGGAGCCTGGATGAACTCATCGCTGTGAGGGGGACTCATGCACCTCGCTGCAGCGGTGACTTGTTAACTTTTTTTTTTCCCTGCAGTGCCCTTCTCTGCCAGGAAATGTTCCCGTGGTATTTCATCTCCTCATTTGGTCCCCGCGCACGCAGGCCGCGGATTATGGATGGAGACCAGAATACTTATAAGGCCGAGTTCAGCGCTGCGGCACAGACGCACGTGTCCCACGTCGCAAAACGACCGAACAGAAAGCCGCGCTGAAGTGGAATTTCTCCGAGGCCGGATCGGATCGCTTCCCGTCGGTGTCGCTAACGATGACAAACGAGCGGCCTGATGAGATTTCATAACGTCGCGATGTGAGATGTGAAAACAAAGAGAGAGAGCGGGTTATTGATGGGAAACTGCGATTAGGAATGAACATGATGAGGATGAGGAGAAAATGAAATGACTGGCGCTCAAAACTCGTCTGGTTTGTGAGGCAATGCGTCTGTATTCTCCACACACTCGTAAACAAAAAAACGGAGGCCTAAAGATTCGTTTCGTCGTTTCTGTTGAGGCCGTTAAACGCGCTGAGGTCCGGCGGTCGGTGGTCAGCGGGTCCGCCCTGCCGCCGCTCATTCTCCGGTTTAAAAGTAGCACCGGCTTCCCAAATCCTCTTGGCACCTTATTACGGCCGTTTATTGGTGGTAAATTCATCCCCGGGGCTCCGTATAAGCCCAGAACGTGTAATTAGGACGTTTATGTCGTCGTACTTGTTGCTCTCTGGTTAGAATTAGTGTTCAATGCTAAACGCTCGTCAAGGCGCCGGTTAAATCTCTTACATAAACACGTTTCTCTCGCCTTTGCGCGCTTTAAAGAGCACTTCCTGCGTTAATCTGAGTTGATTTAACTTGACTTTTCTGGACCAACTTGCTCCTGTAAGCCGGTTATAAGCCGTCGGCTCATGTTGTTTTTTTTTTTCACTTTCGCAGCGAAATGCGACGTGTCACACGCGCACGGTTGAATTTACGGAAGCTTCCGTCAGCGCAGGTCGATGAGGGAGGAAGAAATTCAGTTCATTAAGGATTAACAGAGGCAGCGATGGGTCACGGCCTTTTGCAATTTCGACATGAACCGCTGCAGAGGAGTAGAGACGTAGGAGATGCTCACTCATCAACATCAGCCTGTGATGGACAGATGTTTTATCCCGTCACCTGCCCAGGAATGACTCGGAAGCGCTTTTTCCAAAACGAGTTGCAGGGGTGGAGCTGAGCAGAGTCTGCGACCAATTTCTTTTTTTTTCGCTACCGCATGCACCAAAATAACATTTTCTTTGGCTTCGGCGCAAACACCAAAATGACATTTTCTTTGGCTGCAGCACACGAAAAAAAAAACAAAAAAAAAACACTTCTGGGCCTCTACTGAAATGTCCTAAGAGCTGTAAGCAGGTAGTAACTTCACATCTTTTAATCAAAAACAACTCACGATTCACTCGCCTTAAGATGCTGAAGATACAACTCATCCACTCAAAGCAGAATCATAACTCCTTCACTCCCCTCTTCATCCCCATCATCATCATCATCATCATCACCTCTGTCCTCTTGCCCTACTTTTCTCTGCCGCTCTGTGTAATGTTGTGATAGCTTTTCTCTTATTCACACTCATTTTCCCTCCCGGCCCCCCTGGTTTTTCACACTCATCTTCTTTTGCTGACCCTCCTTCATCAATGTCGTCCTCAATCTTCCCTCCTCCTTCATTTTACTCACTTCTCTCCCTTCATTCATCTTCCTCCGGGTCTTTTTTTTTAATAATGTAAACACACACATACACTTACACGCACATTAGTCACCATCATTCGCGTTTGTATGACATAGATTAACACTATAATGGGCTGAGATATCAGCCTGAGACTAGTTCACTTCTCTATATTCATACCAGGGTAGATTTGGGTTTTATTTATAGCAGTGTGGGCTGTAAATTACACACTGCATCTCTGCGCTTCACGTATTTACTCTCGCAGCGAGTGCAGATATCAAAGAGCAGCAGCCCCCGTGTTTGTTCTCCTGTCTTTATTTATTCTTTTATTCTCTTCCCTGTGCATGGTTATTCCTTCAGGGATTACCCACCTGCTGCAGAATCAGACAGTCCTCTGGCTTCTGGGTTCATAGGTTCCGGGGCAATAAAGGCTTTGCAGCGAAAATGAAAAGACTCATCAATCAAGAAGATCTTAATAGAAATAACTGACCCTGTTTGCACAAGTATATATATATGCACAAGTCACATGATCAACAGGAAGTGGCATCATTGGACCCAAGTTAATTGTCTCACTATAATATATGTTTTTTTTTTGCTTGACTATTCAAAAGTAAACTTTATTTTAATGCACAGAATAGAAAATTATCCACATTTGGATCACATGTACTTTTTTTCTCCCTCTCCTCAGCTGCTTTCTTCTCAGGCCAAGAACACAGTGTGAGCATTACGGTGTCGTTTTACTGCTTCACACCCTACAGATAACATAATTATTAACGATTGCGCCGTGAAACCAGAAACCACCTGTCAGAGTCGCTGGAAGCCAAAACAACGGTTCCCACTTTCCCCTGGAGCCTTTTTTTTTTTTTTTTTCTCCCTCTTCACCAACCCGACGGAGTAATAATGAGAGTCTGTCATCCCGGCCTCTCCAATCGCGGCAGGTAAATATTTAGCGAGGACTGCCATGGCCGCCGGCCCCGTGCCATTCGTCTCTGTCACCGCGCAATAATGGAGAGCCGCCGAGGCTGATGTGTGAGCAGGAAAAACACGCTGGGGCGCCGCGCGGAGCGGCTGTTTGCTCTGCCCCCGTACGGCTGACTCCGTCCCTCCATTGTGCGCTGATGAGTCTTCATGCGGCCTTAACGCTGTTTTAACATCGACTGCAGAGCATTTTCAGAGCCAGCATAATGTTGTCTGTGCTGATTAGTGAGGAGGTTGGCGTGGTGTGAAAATAGAAAAAAAAAAAGTGGGGGGGGCAACTTGTGTGCATGTGCTTCTGTTTTCCATTAAAGAAAGCGAACAAGTGGCTCCGGTCCAAGGAAATGTTTTTCTGCGAGGGGCCATTAAAGATGGTTCACTTCAGATCCTGATGTGGGTGACTTTGCCGGCCCCCCCACCACCACCACGCCCCCGACGACCCCCTCAGGGGTCAGCTGGCGGAAAGATTCCACTCTCTCCACTTACAGCCACGAGGTAAATATACATCTGTGTAAACAGAAAAAAAGTGGCAGCCAGAGGGGGAGCACAATAAGGAGGGAATAAGGCTTCCATATGTGTATAAACACGGACTGGGAGGGGTGGGGGGGTGGTGGGGTGGTGGTGGTGGGGGGGCCATGTTGGCCTGTCAGACGGATGAATAGGGAACACGGGCTGCTCGCGGGGTCAGTGGGAGCGGCCTCACATCCTCCTTTGTGCTCCCGGAGCCTGCGCCGGAGACAATGTGGGTAATGAGGGAGGAATTTTGGCATGGGGCGAAGCTCGCACACACACACACACACACACACACATATGCGTGGTGGTGGTGGTGGTGGTGGTGGTGGTGGTGGGGGCCTCGGGGAACCCAACCGGCCAGCTGTCTCCTTTGCACAGGATCCACCAGGAAACTTGATTGATGCCACTTTTTCCTGATAAGAAAGAGGCTTGTGGTGAGACTTTCACATTGTTTTTATTGTCTTTTCACTTAATCTATTCCATAGACATAATCATTTTCAAGTCTTAATCACCAAACATCATAAAAAAAACCCAACAGATATAAAACCACTGGAACGTTCCTGTTCTCCGGTATCCGTGCCTGTTTCATGCTCCGCTGGTGGTACCAAAGCGGGTCGTCAATCATCCTGCGCGGGTCGGGCATTGTGTCGCCGTGTCAATGCGGTCGCTTTCCGACTCGTACCCGTTATTTATGGCCGCCACTGGAACGCGTGTCAGGTTTTACAAGCGTGTCATAAAGCGGCCCCTGGGCCGCTAATCACGCCGCCGCATTATGGATTTTCATACGTGACCCTGTAGGAACGCACGCGTTTCTCGTTGCAAGGACTCTTAAACAAAAAAAGACCTATTCTATTATTATGGTGTTTTTTTTGTTTTAGAATAGCATACAATTCTTATTTTGGAGGATTATAGGAACAAGTTGCTGCTTATGTTTGACACTTAGCTGTTTCCTTAGCCGAGGGAATTACTTAAGGCTGCTGCACACGACACCCTAAAGTGGTTTCAATAAAACATTGAGGTATGTACCTGTTGTACAGACCTACAGTTGCCATGGAGACCACATGTTTACGATCACATCACCTGTTGTATGGAACCAAATTATGTGTGTAAGTGATCTTGTGAATATGAGACATTTAAATAAAGGATAAGAAATTAAAAAATGGTCAGATGGGAGTTGGCTTCTGGAGAAAAACACACACAAACACACACACACACACATATATACTGTATAATGCAGCATAAATGTTTGTGTTTGGGAATTGCGCACACACACACACACACACACACACACACACACACACACACACACACACACACACACACAAGCTGCTGTGGATCCCAAAGTGGAACACTCTGGGGACTGTTGCACAGTGGAGAAAATGTTTAACTCTGCCAGTGATTACTGTTGTGATCAGATTGACTGGGTACATTACACCTCCCACACGCCTCTTCCCTCCTGAGGAACTTTTTTTTTCTTTTTCTCCAAACCCTCAAACTCAGCCGTGTGTGGCGCACGGTGTCTGCCTCTCCCACGCAGCCTGACGCGGGGAGGGACTTTCTGGACGCGCATGCATGCGCAACAAGTCCCGAGGACGAGGAAGAAGCGGATGATGAGTGAATGACAGCCCCCTCCCCTCCCTCATCCAGAACCGCACAGTTTACTGGAGCCGTCCCCCTCTGGAAGGATGTGGCGCAGCAAAGTTTATCCGGAGTTGCTGAGCGCGCCGGCGCAACTTTTCCCTGCGCGTGCGGCGGCGTCGGCGGAGTGGGAGTGGGAGGAGGAGGACACAGCCCGGAGGAGTCACACCACGGCGGCATGGCACAGGCGACGCGTCTGACGCGGAGCAGTCATCGCGGCGGCGAAAGTTGTGAGCTCGACGCGGGCAGGTGAACGTGAAATGCTCCCGGATCGGAGAGAAGCAGCAGGAGGAGGAGGCGGAGGAGGCGGAGGAGGAGGGGGGGAGGAGGAGGAGAAGGAGGACGCACGACCTCGCGTGAAAACAACAACAACAAAAAAAACAAACCAACACAGAAAAAAAACGCAGTCCGCCACCATGCGGGCGCTGGGCGCTGCTGTGCGTAACGGTGGCGCTGTGGCGGCCCGGCGCGGCCAACAGGAACTGTCCGGACCTGATCGTGGACAGCTGCCACTGCTCGGCGGAGCGCTCCAAGGAGCTGAGCCGGCAGCACGTGCGCGTCAAAGTCGTGTGCGACGACGTGGACCTGATGGACACCCTGCAGCCCAGCTTCCTGCCCAACAGAACCGTGTCCCTGTAAGTAGACGCCCCCCCCCCTGTCAGCTGTTTTCACATGGCAAACACCTTGTTTATGAGGAGTGTGCCCCCCCCCCCCCCCCCCCCCCCCTCACTCTCACCACAGCCACTTCTTTTCCTATTGATTCAACTATTCAAATTGGTGGATAATTATCCTTATTATCTCTTTACTTGTGGATGGAGCTTTTTCTTTTGGCTTTTCTAACCGGGCCCCAGGAGATCCATGAATCCCAGTTCAGGGACCTGAATGCGTGAGCGAGGAGCATGAAGTGTCATGAATGGATTCCACAAAGGTCGCGATTCAGTCAGCGGGTCCGTGATGTTAAAGTGAGTTTTTTTTTAGAAGGAGGCCGCACGTGATGCGTGAAATGAATCGATGAGGCTCCTGCACGGTGACAGCTGCGCTGACACCGCGACGGTCACCAAAGGTCACGGAGGTCACACTCCCAAACCTGCACTTACCACTCATCATGTGATTAGAATTACAATTGATGAGTTTTTGTCTGTTCTACTTAAGTGCATTTATTTGACAGCTTTAAATATTTTATATGTAAAACACACATTTTATGCGTCTACATTGTTTCTCATCATTTCAGTCCTGATCAAACAGGATCATTTTGCATAGAAGTTTTCCTTTTGATACTTATTTCTTAGTATATTTGAGGACAATCCTTATTTAACGTTAAAGTCGCAGTATTGCCACTTTTACTTGAGTAAAATATCAGAGTGCATCTTTCAACACTGTTAGCTCTTTAGTTCAACAAGTAGTTTCCATAGCCCGATATGACTTCTAGAAATTGATTTTGTCAAAAAAAAAAAAAAAAGACGAAATGGAACCTGGGGATACTTGACATTAGTGTTTGATGATTGAAATTAGCGATTATTAGTTATCTGTTTATTGATCAAATCAGATAATTGTTCTAGCTATGGTATCTTGAAATCTGAGTCCATATATATATATATATATATATATATATGTGTGTGTGTGTGTGTGTGTGTGTGTGTGTGTGTGGCAGCACAAGGACTCGGCCCCTGTCGCTGCATCAATCTTCCTTGTAGAGATGATTCCTCATTTCGCTCTCGGGGGCCTTGTGGTCCCTGGAAGCCGCTCTGTGAAACCGCCGCCCCTGCGGTAGGACACAGCGAAGCCTCATCCGTCTCGGGGCTGAGTGCTGCCACATCTGCATGGCGCTCTCACACGCGCCCCCCCACCCCACACCCAACCCAGCCCGGTCCGCGTCCTTCAGGGGAAGACATTTGCATTGTATTCAAAGTTATTCAAACATAAGGTGATGCGCCTCAGCCGGGACTTATTTTTTTTCCACCTTTTTAATATTCATCTGTGCTGCTCCTTTGCAGATGAAATAGCATTTCACACACACACACACACACACACACACCTCCTCCCTGTCCGCAGGTGCGCGGATTGACTGCTAGATTAATAGACTGTTTTATTCTCTGAAACTTGAGGTGTGCCTTCGGAGTGTAAAAGCCAAATACTAAACGTAAAGGCTCCCTGACAAGCTCCTTCTGAACTACAGGCGTCCGCTGATTAATGGCAGCACTTTGCTGACTGCAATTTGTCTGGAGTGCTGTTTGCTCCCGTGTAGGCAGGGGTGCTTTTGTTCCTTTAAGTGGAGAATGGTTAAAGGCTTTGTTTGGTTTTCAACATTCGTCAAAGCGCCGCCGCTTTGTGCCTGGCGGGGCGCTAATGAAGCCTGATTTGTAAGTGGTCTGCGTAGATAAATAATAATAATAAGAAAAAAAAAAGTGTATGGTGGGTCTCAAACGAACTGGAGTGACATCTTTTCTTCAGCCGAGGAAGTTGAGGCTGTGTGTGTGTGTGTGTGTGTGTGTGTGTGTGTTATGATTAGGCCATTCCTCGCTCCAGTCCTGTTCCTTGGTGAGCTGGATCCTGCAGCAGAGCCCGTGGCCGGGCCAGGAAGCAGTTTTCCTGCGTTAGGAAACGTGACCTTTGTCGGGCTGAAGTGGCCTCCCCGCTCGCTCTTTTGTTTAGATGTGCTGTGCAAATAAACAGATATGTCAAGGGAAGTATGCGCATACCGATCTTCCCCTGTAAAACCGCCCCACAAATCTCCACAAACGTTTCCCCCTCGGGACAAAAAGCTGCCTGTCGAACCATTTCGACTACAACAGGCGTAGTGTGTGTGCTAACCCACGTCAAATCACTTTTAACTTCCTGAAACTATCGTATTTGCAGAAAAATGCTTAAGTTGTAAGCAGCATGCTTCCCACCTGTCACATGTCCTTCTAAATCCCTGATTATTGGCTAATAGATTTGAATGGTCCTGTCATGGGAACCTCCCATTGGTTCACACTGCTGTCCATCAAACAAAAGGTGGTGTAGCCGGTCCTCATTGGCTTTCAGGCTGGCTTATCTCCAGACCCCTTGCTTCTATTGGTTCGTGCATGGTGTCAATCCATGTGAGAACAACTCAGAGACCATAATTGTTCTTTTTTTGCACCTGGTCAAGGTACAGCGTGTCTTAAGAGGTTTAATAAAAGGCACAGATTGGCATTGATTGCTCTTCTATTTTGCCGATCTGGGATTTTTCTGTGTTTTTGCACGTCTGGGTTTGGCTCTAGTACCCCCGTAGTGAGGAGTATAGGAAATGGATGGATGGATGTTTAGGAGGAACGGAAGGGAGGAATAAAACAGCTCAAGCAGACGGGAGAACATTAGCATAAATAAGAGAGACGAAAATGAAGTGTGCAGACGAGCGTGTTAGAAACTCTCTGTGCAGCAGAGCGCCCGCGATTAACGGCTCAGCCGCTTCTTCCCTTATCTTCTGTGGGGGAGGGGGTTTGGGGGGTGGGCCGGCACCAGGAGTTGAGGAGTTTGGAGCCGGGGGCCTGACAGCTCTGTTGACCTTGGGACCCATCGGCTGCAATCGCGTCGAAGCGTCGCAGCCACGGTCTCTGCGGAGGGAGGCAGCACTGAGATTGTAGCCGACACCTGTCTGGGGCTTTGCCCTTAACAGGAGGATGCAGCACTTGTCCGGGTGGGGCGGGTAAAAAGGGGGGGGGGGCAGATTGTCCAAGAGACAAGAGGATGGAAGATAGATATGGAGAGATGCTGAAAATAGCCATTGGAGGAGCAGAGGGAGTGGCAGAGAGGATGCTTGGAAGTGTTTGGTGCGATGTCGTGATTGAGGCTGATGGTGTGACTCCTGCAAAATGTTTGGGCAGTGGGGGGGGGGGGCACCTCACCGTTGAGAGTTGCATGCAAAGCGCCTGCATGACTGGGGACGTATAGACGGCTGCTGCTGCTGCACGGAATTCTGACAATTTAATTTGACTCTCCGATTGCGATTAAAATTACTTTTATAAGTCGCTTTTGGAATTTGTATCATTTTGTATCAGACCTGAACTTGTCTGTGTTGCTATGAGAACCATTCAAGTTTACACTGTTTAAGTTTCAGTCTTTCTTTTGATAAAAAAAATACCTAAATCACTTTTCTATTACTGTGATAGCCTTTTTTCCCTTCCAATTTCCTTAATTTCATTTACTTAGCTGCAGTGCTGCAGGAGCGCTATGATATTGTTGAATGACTGTACTTGTAGCTGCCAGGAGGGATCTTCTCCTGGATCTCGCGTGTCTTCTGACGGCAGCACGCTAAGCTCCTCCAAAGCCTGGTCGTCCACCGTTCAGCCGGGAGAGAGAGAGCGAGCGAGCGAGGGCATCTGGTCTGGGCCCGAGCCCAGAAAACCCGGAGGTGTTTGGCAACGAGTAGCCTGCCCCCATGGCCTCTTCCACATCATCATCATCCTCATCCTCATCCCGTCAGGAGACAGACAGGAGAGGCGGCGTCTGTGGTGGTGGGGAGTAACCGGGACGGAGGCCGTAGCCCGGCTGTAAACCACTACAAGAACATGTCAGTCATCACCAGGGGGAGAGAGGGAGTACCGGGGGGGGGGGGGGGGGGGGGGGAGGTAGGATGCAAGTGCTCGGCTGTAAAGTAGCTGGTGGGTTTTAAATAATGTGCTGCTGCATAGTAGGAGGACAGGTTGTGAGATGGGATTCTTCAGAATAATTAAAATGGGTCACAGGATTAGTATTGATCTATGTTCCATGTATGTATGTATGTTTGTATGATATATATATATATATATATATATATATCTGGCATATTCTTTCCTCGCTCTTATTTTCTCTCTGTTATTCCCTGGGGTATTTTTCCCCTCCTCCGCTGAGGTGCTGTTTGTGCTTCACCGTGCTCAGAGTTAAGAGTACTCCAGCATGAATATTTCATTAACGTGCACGCGTTCTCTCCGTGCATCACCCTGCCTGCAAAAATAAAGGACCTGAGACGTCGCACACGTGCGTGCACGGAAGAGCTGGTTGTTAACCTTAAAGAGATGTAACTAAATGACCCCCCTGATGGAATAATGCCGTATCTAACATCTCCTCTGTCTGGGCCTCTACTGCTGTCTCTTCTATTGCTTATCTCTGATTTTCAAGATTTAAAAAAAGCGGAAATAAATCGGAGGTTATCATCTTTAGATGAGTGCACTCCAATGTCAGTAGTCTAGGCCTCAGAGGACATGACGCCTTCAGATCCTCCTGCGCCCTTGTGTTGTCCCTGTGCTCAAGAATCCGTGAGGTTAGCGCTGATCCATCAATGTTGCTGCTGCCTGCTACAACACTCTGCTCTCTAACAGGCGGCGATTTGATTAATCCCGCTTTCCCAGGCCCAGGTGGGTGTGTGTGCACGCATCGCTCAGAGGCCGCCGCTGCTCGGCCTGGACTCGGTCCGGAGCTACCGTCTGCCGTGGCGTGAATTAAAGAAAAACAGCTGATCAGTTTGGCTCTCTTGACGGTAACGGTTCACTGATCAGGAGTTCATGACCGCTTGTGGGGGGGAGACGAGTCTGTAAAATTTGCTGCGGCCTCGGAAAAAAAACAAAAAAAAAAAACAAGAATGTGTCGAGACTCGGTCTTACCATCTAAATATATTAGGTAAAGATAAATAGAGTGCCTGCCAAGGATACTTCTGCGCTCTGCTGTCCCTGCCTCCTCCCTGCACTGCTGAGTAAATACTGAAGTTACTTAAAGGGTCATAAATTTGGAAGAGAAGAGGAGGCCAACCTAGAAGCATGTTGTCCTTTCCCCGCTTTCTGACTTATTGTTAAACAAGGTGATTAAAACCTCCTGATGTGTGTGTTGCTGCTGTCGCTGAGCGATCCCAGTGGCCTGTCTTCACCAGAGCCTTGGCAGGGCCTTATCAGTGCCAGTGTGTGTGTGTGTGTGTGTGTGGGGGGGGGGGGGGCGTGCATACTGTAGCCCTGTTTACACAGCCTGGGTTTCTGAGGGAGAGGATTGTTGTGCAGTTATTCCGCCTGGGCGCTCCGCTCTAAAGGTGCAGTGACAGGACGGGGCTGTTAAGCCGTCAAAACGCTAGAGGCAGAGGCTGTCGTATCCCCCCCTCCTCCGTTTTAAAAGAACGACAGCCCGCACGCCGCCAACCGGGCCGGGGGGGGGGCAAAGGTGATGAAAATCTGACGACTTGTTTCTCTTCGAATTCACAATCTGCCGCCGTGCTGCAGAAACCTTTGCATGTGGTGGGGCGTCATAGGCAAAGTGATGTAAGGAATCTACATGAATGATTGGAATATATATTAGAATATGGAATCTTCTTTATTGGGGATATCTGTGTGCTTGGGTTGGAATCAGAAATTGATCGGACTTCATTAACTTTATTGTCCACAGCAGAGGAACATTGTACAAAGTGCATGGGATTTTATTACAAGTGCTTGAAACTACTTGACATTGAAATAACATTGCTTTCATAGTCACCTTTCAGCATTCACATTTTACCTCGAAACCTTTATTGTGTATTCCGTTTAATCAGTCTCGTCGCATGCTCCTCATTAAACTTACACAATAACTTCAGAACAGAGCCGTGCGTGAAAATGAAGCTTGATGCATGCTTCTTAAAACTGTATTTTAAACACTGCATTTCTCATCTTGCAAACCGTGGTTTGTCACTACGTGCTGTAGTTCTTCGCGTGTTGCTGCTACGATAACATTACTCAACAGAGTCCACTATACTGTGCAAACAAGGCAGTTTGATGTTTGGTTTTATTTGTGCATATAGCAACGTCGTCATAATCTGATATACTATAATATTACTGGTCATTTTCCTTACCATTTTACATTGTAGCAGAAAAACAGTGTTTAAACATTAATATTCATGTATTTATTTATTATTTGTATGTGTTGGAGTCTTTAGTTAATTGGTTGCAGTGCCACATAATCCACCCACCTTTAACACTGATTAGCGACGTCTGGCATAAGCTGCCACCAGTGGCGTTTGTAACTCCTGTTTTCTCCAGTGAAGGTGAGAGTTGAATAAAAACCTGCCAAGTTATTCCACATTTTCCTACAGTTTTTCAAATGGATCACTTTAACTGATACCAAGACCGAAACTGTGCCATAAAGGTCAAAAGGCTTCTGTTGTGTTCCACGATTACATAACACAGCTATTCTGTTTATTTGGTTAGAGTCCGCCTGAAACAGCATTTTCAGAGAGTGTCGAACATCTGTGACGCATTAACAGTTCATATGATGGGGAAAACATGTGTGAGGAGTGCATGCGTGTGTGTGTGTGTGCGCGCAGGGTAACTCTCAGCTCATGTTCGATCATGCAGGACCTCGCTTTGATTGACAGGTGGATGTAATGATCCCATTGGTTGCAGCTGGTATGGACAATGTTATGTCTTTTTAACAAGCAGAAAATGTGATTGAATTTTAATATATCTAGTATTTTTTTTTGTTATCGTTGGGCAAATAAGTAATATGATCAAGATGTGGTTTAATATACAGGTTTTATTTCAGGTGGTCCTAGATAATTAATTCATAGTGAAGCTAATTTATAAAGTGAGTTGACCTTAATAGAGATCACATTATTGTACTTCCAAATTCACTGCTGGTCTGGTTTATTTTTATTTAAATGAGTGAGATATCAGCTAAATCCCTGGAAATGGACTGTCATTTCACCACTAGTATTTTTACGCATTGTGATATCAGAGAAAGAACTCGGAGACATTGACAGAAACAGAGCTTCCAATCTCAGTTTTTTTTTTCTCAAAATTTAGCCTAGCCTGAAAATGCTTTATAAAAACAGCCGAGAAACAAGTGTCAGCATCCAGAAA
This sequence comes from Eupleurogrammus muticus, assembly GCA_036785175.1. NCBI lineage: Eukaryota > Metazoa > Chordata > Actinopteri > Scombriformes > Trichiuridae > Eupleurogrammus > Eupleurogrammus muticus. The sequence continues at coordinate 93,069 of JAYKQN010000019.1, read as the reverse complement.
CAAGCACCTGAGTGAAGTTATTGTTGCAAAGCGAAGGAAAAATGCTTCTCCCTGTTGGCACATTCATTCGCTCATGATGTGCTTTCCCCGCCTCGCCGTGCGGCCTGCTTCCACGTGACGCTCCGTTAACGCACACATCTGTAGGTTAACCCGCGAGGCTCGAGGTCGCTTCCCCCCGTCCAAGATCAACGTTGGTGGATGTGAGATTTGTTATTTCGGGTAGACGTGCCCCGTAACTCTATCTCCTGGAATAATTCGGGGGTTTGGCCGTTTTTTTTGAAGGAAAAAAAGTGTCCAGAAAACCTCGAGGCCGGAATGTTTGTAATAGTTCACATCGTGATCTTTACTCCACTTGGTGTGTGTGTGTGTGTGTGTGTGTGTGACACTATTTTTTGCTCCTGCTCTCCTATAATAACACAGTGGGACGTCTCTGGTGCATGACAGCCAGGATTCGTCTCTGCAGCGCCGACTTTTTTTTTTTTTCGGGCCGGACCTCACAGAAAAATCCCAGCTGCGGCGTGGAGGGGCGGAACAGGAGAGCAGCCAGGGCTTCTGTTTGAGACAGGAACTGATTAGAGTTTTCTCGCTCGCCGCGCTCAATCAATTCCATTGACAAGGCGGTCTGTGAAGTGCTATCTTGGAATTATAATATTTTACACTCATAAATACTTAAAGGTCTTCACATCCAGCTAACGTTAGCCTTTTTTAAATGTTTATTGGACATAACGGATGGTCTAGAAGTGATATATCAATTGAACACGTGCTATTTTAGGCTCATATAAAATATGAATGCGGCGTTTCCTGGATGCAAACCTGTGGTCAAATGTCTTATATGGATATTATTCAGTGTCTGGCGATGACATAGGCCGTTTGCCGGGGGGTGGAGGGACAATTCGGAATGCGTGGCGCCCCTCCCTCGTCGGGGCGGAGAGCATAATTGATAATGTAAATAGAGAGTTGGACGGACGCGGCGGAGGAGTTTGTCATGGGCTGTTTACATAACGTTCGATTCTGTTTTCCCTGTGATTTCCTGGACGTTACGCAGAGGCCCGAGATAGGCATGTAGGGGTCGGCTGCATGCGCACGCACACACACACACACACACGCACACACACACACACACACACACACAGGCAGCACAGGACACGCTTGAGTTTGCACAAACAGAGGCTGCCTGTCCCCGAGTGGGACGTCCGTCCGCAGAGGGAGGTGGAAGCGGTCTGGAGGGGAGGGGGTGGGGGGCATGGGACGGAACCCGGCTGCAGGGCCGAGTGTCCCATGATCTCAGCGTCCACTGCCTTGGCTTCATCATCATCATCATCATCCTCATCACGCCTGGACCGACAGGCTTTAAAAGGAGCCGCCTCGAAGAGTTTAAATGCGTTTCCCTGGCCAGTCAAACTGAGACTATTAAGGAGGGTTATTTTTCCATAAATCTGCGTGAAATATTGCGAAATCGACTCGTCGGGTCTTCCAAGTGCTCCCCCCCCCCCCCGCCCCTTGCCCCGCCAGTTGACTCCGCGTTGGCTTATATTCCGCTATAATTTTCTGCTTTCTGTTGTGTTTACGGCAGATGAGTCCAAACTGACAGAAGCCCGGTAGGATATTGATTTCTGGAACGGCAATAAAAAAAAAATAAAAAAAAATCCATATTGAATTGTTGCGTACTTACATTTGGAGGCCTGTAAATATTATCTCCTTTCCCACACAGTTTGGGGATTGATTTGCGGCAAAAGATAATATTTGTGTACAGCGTGCACTTGTGGCTCTATTAATAATAGCAATACTAGGTTAGATAGAAGGTTTTGGATTTGTTTTTTTTTATCATCTGTCCAAAATTTAGTTGTTTTTTTTTTATTGAAAACATGATCTGACCTGGACCAGCGAGTCTGCGGGTTCGAACAAGTCAACCCCCCAGGTAGCGTAGCCCGCTGTGCACAACCAATCTCACACAGTGGAAAAAAACTGTGAAACCAGTCTCATCATTTTGATGATCAATCTGAAATGTACTTTCACTGTTCACTTTCAGCGTTCACATAACAATGGAGTTGCCACAGCGGGGCGGGGGTTCAGGCAGTGACCTCATTCAGGAGGCCCGGGGCTTCTGGTACCTTCTTCCTGTCCGCAGCAGGGAGAAGAGGCCTCTGTCCGGGTGGTTGGGATCCTTTATGATCCACTCTGCGTCATTCTGTATGGTAGCGATTCTGGAATATTAATGGATAAACTGATGGAGACAAATTTATAGAGTTCCAACCCCTGCAAAATCACTTCTTCATCTAAGTTTGATATGTCGAACAAATACTATTTAGAACATGCAGCATCAGTTTGTGCTTAATTAAGGCACAGATTTTCAACTTCCCACTGGCTCTATGTTTACTCTTGATAGTTCTCAGAAGTCAGGATCAAATGTGAATACGATCTTTGGATGTTGACATGAATTTGCTGACGAGCCTGTGTCCATCCTGGCCTTTTCCCTGGAGGGGGACTTCCTGTCTTCCTGCTTTTCCTGCCAAGACAACTGTTGTCACTCTGGAGAGATACCAAGGTACTTTCCCCCCCCCTCTAAGAATATGCACGAGGAAGCTTGTTAAATTAGCCGACGAAATCACCACAAGTGCAAAAAAAACGCACAGTAGTCCGTTTCTTCTGGTCTGTTTACGACCAGTTTGTGTTTGTGCAGCACGTGAACTGTGACACTTTCATTGTACTCACGTCTGCTCCGCTCTGCCCAGCAGTTAGGCCGGTGGATTCAGCACAATGCATTGTGGGATCCCAACCGCTTTAATCCCGGGGTTAAAAATGGAGTATACGCCCCCCCCCCCCCCCCCCTCGCAGCCGTAATGAGCCTCCCCGTCGTTGCCTGGGAAACGCGTTCGACACGTTCCAATTACGCCATCTCCTCCTGAACCTGGCCGATCGCCCCCGAGAACCCACCTTGTTAAACGGAGATGGGAAGGTGGTGAAGGAGACAGAGGGAGAGGTCTGACCTTGTGTGTGTGTGTGTGTGTGTGTGTGTGTGTGTGTGTGTGTGTGTGTGCGCGCGGTCGTCTGCTGACAGGAGATCACACATGCAAAGACAGGCTCACATGCACCGTGTCACAGAGATGATTTAAGAGGTGGCTGGAGCGATCAATATTTCAGCAGATATGGAATCCAGAAAAGTCATCTAGGGGTCTATTTAAAATGACGTGAACCCGCGCTGCAGAATAAACGCCATTATAAATCACAAGCCACTTCCCATTCCAGTGGCGCTGTACGAATGTGTGTGTGTGTGTGTGTGTGTGTGTGTGTGTGTGTCCGCTCGATGGCGATAAACCAGTTTGTTTGGGGGGGGTGATTAAGAATGATCAGAGCAGGAAATGAGGCTGCGTTACCTTTTATTTCCAAGACGATTGAGCATCATTCAGAAGATGCGGATGCTGCCACGTTGAGTCTGATACGGTTTTTCTACGCCGTCATGAATAGACATACGAATCGCATAAACAGACGCGTGAATCGTCCCAATTAAATGTGATTTGCGTTTGCGTTGTGCATTTCCTGGAAGCGCATTTCCAAGCCGAGCTGCACGGCCAAATAAACGATTCGAGAAAATCTCACAACCAAGCGGCGGCAGTGTGACTGTAATTCATAGAATTTCTAAATCTGCTTCATCAGGACTGTGTGAATGTGGATTTATTGGGTTTATCCAATCAAACGTGATTCATTAAACCCACAAACATCACATTTGGAGTTTTTTGAAACCAGCCTTCTCTTGGTTACAGATGCATCCAAACACTCATTGCTGGTGTTGGTGTTCTGCACTGTGTGCACCGTCCTGTGGAATCAGTGTTTCCAGCAGTAACTAGCTCCGGGTGCTCATGTCTGGGCGTGCTGGGGTTATCCAGGACACGCTGGACGTTATTAGCCCGAGTGTGTGAGGAGACCCTCGTTTGAGAACATCTCTGGCCTTATGTGGTCCAACAAGTCTAACGAGTCACCGTGGGAACTCTCTTTTTCTCCCCTCGAATAAACCACAAGAAATGCACTGTGTGTATTGTGTGTGTGTGTGTGTGTGTGTGTGTGTGTGTGTCTTGTTTTCTTCGGTGCAGGATCGGCTGCAGGATTACAGCCGGGGTTAGCTTAAAGGTCGAAGTTCGGCGTGGAGTGCAGTGGTTCAGAGATGGAGGGTAGCGAGAGAAGGGTAATAGGGAGACCTCACATGTACGGCAATGTTGGCATAGGTGTGTGTGTGTGTGTGTGTTTGGACATGATTGTATATTTGTCTGTGTTTTTTGCTCTGATGTATTTTGGTTTGAGGGTAAAACTCTAGTCCCAAGGCCCCGTGTGCTGAATAATGTGACAAGTGTGTTTGTGTGTGTGTGTGTGTGTGTTTTGCCTGCCAGTAACACACTTGTGGGCCCAAGCTCTGCTTTTCTTGCCCAAAATAATGCATCACTTAAAGAACACATGCTTACTATTTCATGCAAAAAAAAAGGCAAATGTCGACAGTGTTCTGTCACTGAAACAGTAAAAGCGGCGACGCCACGTCGCCATTCATCATCGTACAGTAAAGATCCCGTGGTGCCGTCCATCGATCTGTTTTCTGTTGTAATGCGAGCAACGGATGATTGAATTGTGCTGAAGCGGCGTTTCCGCGCTCTTCTCTATCAGGCCGATATTTTTGACATGGTGGTGGGGGGGTCGGATCATTACCCATCTTAACCCATAAACAAGGCATGGAAACGTGGCTGGCGTGAGTAATTTACAGCCCGCAATCTCAGCACGCGCCGATCCTTATCTGCTGCCAGCGCATTGACAGTCAGAGGATAAACAATCCATCGTCCTGTTTGAATGAGTCATTTCCTGCTGCGCTATTATTTGCTTTTTGGTGCGATGTATACAAAACGCACCTCCCTGCACTCGTCCTGTCTGCTCACCTCGTCTTCTCCTATGTTTCTACCAAACAGAAACCTGAGCAACAACAAGATCTCCCTGCTGAGGAACGGCTCCTTCTATGGCCTGGCTGCCCTGGAGAAACTGTGAGTACCTAAATCAAGCTCTCATACTGCGAGTCCTGATACTTGTCACGGGAGCCGTGTGACGGAGGGGGCCTTGTGGGAATTAGGAGATCCTTGTCGAGGGTTTAACCTACAGGAGGCTTGCCCGCCCCCCCTTAAACCCCCCCTCCCTGGCTCTTAACCTCAATAGCTGTCTACGTCTTTAAAGGGATAATGTATAGCGTCATCTGAGGGTTTTAATGCATTACAGCATCGGTGATGAATCCTACGTCATCCTTGGAGGGTGTGTGTGTGTGTATGTGTGTGTGTGTGTGTGTGTGTGCGCGTGCAGCCTGGTGATGAGCCCCCCCCCCCCTCCCTTACTGAGGTCTATTGATTGCTTTCACCTCTGTCTGGCCCCGTGATCACCGCTTCTCTACCTGATGGCGACACCGGCTCAAAACACATATTACAGTGCATCAGTGTCTGCTTTGAATATTATTACAGTCGTCGCCCTGCACTACTTGACAGTTAAATTCAGATTGGGATACTGTCAGCGGAATAATCCCCCCCCCCTTCCCCAGTCAGCCAGTCCGCTTCCTGCCCATGATGTCAGCCGTCTCCCGCGGGGCCTTATTAGCGCAATTAAAACCGGTTCCACCCTCGTCCCTCTCTGGGCTCTGGCGGGAAGTGACGGGGAGGCGAGCGCGTGGCTTCGGCCCGATAAGGGTCGCCTCTCGTGTCGACCTGCACGTTTGGCAGCGATACTTCGGCAGGCCAGCTGTTCCCTCTATTCGACTTCCTGCCTTTTCCCCGCCTCCCCCCCGGTTGACTGACAGACTGACGGACAGACAGGGGGGGTATTTGCGGTGAACCAGCAGCTGATTGACAGGCTAAATAACGCGTGGGGTTTTTTTTTTTTTTTTTTCACGCCACTCGCGCCGCAGCTGTGGACCCCGGACGGCCTCTCGCGTGCTTGAATAACAAACGCACCTGGCGGGGCAGGAAACGCGGCGATCCCACAGCGACTATTCAGCCGCGCCGGCGGCACGGCTGAGCGACGGCGTCCGTCGGTCCAGCACCTCCAGACTGAAATAACAATCAACTACGAGGCAGATCGGCACAAAGTTTGGCGCAGAAATCCAAATAAATCAATCAGACAACAAATGACTGACTTCCCTGATTTTTCTACTGTAGATTTCCTCCAAATCTACTGAAGTGTTGTCTCCTCTGTGAGGCTGGTCCTATGGTTTGCTTGCTACATAATGCCTGTCTTGCTTGTAATGCCTCGTTGCAGATGCAGCTGGTCGCTTTTTTTTTTTTTTTTTTTTTCTTTTCCCCCCCGAGACGCAGAACTGTTGCACATTCCGTTGCATGCAGATAACGCCGAGGGTGAAAATCATGCATGATGTTCCCGTTTTGACCTTGGCATTTATCTCCAAGCGATGCCGCGCACCAGTTCTCGCTTATTTGTCGAGCTTGTTGACACGTTTCCGCCTCATTTTCCTTTCATCTCATTTCATTTGTTTTGTAAGCCTCCATAGATGCATTTCATTGGAACTGACCCTTTTTAGCTAAAGGTCAGAGGCAGTTATCGCATGTGCTGTACGACAAAAGCTGCTGGAAGTTTGCCTGTGTGTGTGTGTGTGTGTGTGTGTGTGTGTGTGTGTGTGTGTGTGTGTGTGTGTGTGTGTGTGTGTGTCTGTCGGTGGCCGAATCGGCCCGGGGCTGTCTAAACGGTCATTATAAGCCCGATAAAGGAGCTCTTAGAGCTGTAAATCATGCAAAGATATTCCAGGCCTATTCCAGATCTATAGACCTGGAAATGGGAAAATGCCACTTTAAGCATTTATTAAACTGCAGGAACGTCTCATAACGAGCGGAGCACTCAGGTCGCCCCCCCCCCCCCCCGCTTTCAATGTGACTTTCCTCTATCGCCTGGATTGTGGCCTTTTTAATGGAAGGTCCCTGTATGTTGGATGACGGCCCCCCATACACACACACACACACACACACACACACACACACACCCCCATATGGACGCGAGCCCATTACCATCAGCCAAACTGGATCCCACGGGAGCGGAGCAGGGGGAAACAAAGCGCGCCACTGTTCTCCGGTTCAGGACACTGAATCGAGCGTTGCTGCCTCATCATGGGTTTCCCACAACAGAAATACCCAGTGTTTGCGCTCCTGTGAAGAATCTGTGTGAAACGGATGAGTCTGGCATATTTTCTTTTTTTTTTCTAGTTCTCACACTGATAACGCCGAAATCAAATGTCACAGCGAGGTCCGTACGATAACATGTTTTCATATATATATATATATATATATATATATAGAGAGAGAGAGATAGATTTCATTGAGCTGGATAAATGATGTTTTGTATCTCAGATCCTTTTAGAATTAAATTAATAGGCTGTGGGGTGGAAAAACTGACTGATCTAAATGCAAATATATACAACAATGAAACCTATTGATTTCAAGGAAATGAGGATTTAAAAAATAAGCTTCTTCCTATACGGTGAGGCTTGTTTTGTATTAGAGTCTTTACATACGTGTTCTGTACTGTAGTGTTTTTATTTGTTGTCAGGGGTGGTTATTGTCTAATCTCAGGATTCTGACAGTCCATGTCCATGAGTGGGGCGAGGAGGCGTCCTGCTGCCCCCCCCCCCCCTGTCGTCCTCTCCCAGGAACGGTGACGTTTGCTCGATGGATTGAGGGAGTGGCGAGCGAGCCCCGAAGGACACGGCGTCCTGGCGGTGCTGTTCCTAAGGCGGTACGACACGGCCTGGTGCAGATGGAAAGCTCAGATCCCCGCGATCGTAAAGCAAACTGCCTCCTCGGGGGCGTGGGGGGGGGGTCAGAGGTCAGAGGTTATTAGCAGGCACGGCAGAGCAAATGAGAGCATTATTGACCCCGGAGTCAATAATACTTGATTAAAGCAGAAGACCACTTAATCTGAGATTTCAATAACCTGCCATGTTGGTTTTTTTTAAATAATTTGTTCTTAATTGGGATATTTGATTCAAGTGATTACGGGTATTTCTGGAGCTGACCTTTTCGCCAGCTGATTAAACGCGAATTTTAATGTAGATGAGAATTAGCACAATTGCATCGAGGGGGGTTACACATGGAAAAAAAAAAAAACCCAATTTGAAACCGTTAATGACGTTCTTCGACAGCCCAAATTGCGTTTAGAACGCCGCCGGGATGAGTGGCACTCGGGGAAGGGTAGGAACGTTTAATCAGTTAATCGGTTAAGCGCGCACATCCCTTAAAGTGATGGATTGCTGCTCTAAAATTTTAATTATGGCCCGTTTCTTTTTATCGCCCTCACAAGTAAATTTTGACAGAGGCCCTGTATGCGCAAAAAATTAAATGTATTTATTGATATTGACACAGAAAAAGGCGCAATTAAATTCTCTGATATAATCAGAACCAATCAGCCGACTTGTTCAATCTCTTTTAATTTCTTTCCTCATCCATTAAAAATGTGTGTGTGTGTGTGTGTGTGTGTGTGTGTGTATGTGTGTTGTTGGAGAGCAGTTATAAACTCAATCCAGTTGTGTTTTTTTCCACAGATGTACATTTTCCATCCCAGTAAAAAGCATGTTTTTTTTCCTCTCTTGTCCCGTTTGGCTCAGACAGGGCCTGAGGTGAGTTGAGGCCTTAAAAGGCTGAAAGCGCCGCGCTGAAATATGAATGATGCGTTTGTTATTTCACTGCGGAGCATCGGCGGGTCACAGGTGAGGAGGAACGCGCGAGAGCGGCGAGTGTGACCGATTAACTCGCTGGAGACAGATTCTTCTTCTCCTTCATCCTGTCTCACCGGGCTGTTAATCACTAGAATCTCCCCCTGCAGTTGGAAAACAAGCAGCAGATGGATGCTCATTTAATAGAAACATTCACCGGCGCATATGGTGGCGTTCCCGTTGTCCTGTGTTTAACGCTAGTTTAAAAAAAAAAATAGTGAGCGAGGAGGATGCATGAAAAAAAAACATCTCTTGGATGCATTTTCTTTGCACCAGCCTTGACCTTTTGGTTTGTCCTGATAGAAACGTCTCACGCTGATGGAAACACTGCTATCGAAATTGGATACGGTTGCTATGGCGATAACAAAGAAAGCGTCTCCTCTGCAGTTCTTGGTGTATTAGAGCTTCTTTTTTTTTTTTCTCCTTCTCATCCATCTGTGGTAAAATCGCTTCACTTTCTAATTTTCAATACGTCTTCACGGAGCTGGCTATCTATCGCTCCTTTCTGTTGAAATCTGGAAAAGGAATCGCAGCGCACGTCCCACAGCTCATCCACTCAGTAGGAATAAATTGCACTCCAGCAGTGTTTAAAGGAATGTTTAATCATTGCTGCAGATGGGTTCAGGCCGTGGAGACTTCTAAGTGGCACATATTTTCTTTTTTTAAAAAAAACCTGAGCGATTGTTAAAATATATATATATAAACATACATATATATATATCTTCCGTACTCTGGTTAAAATTGCACACAGCTTTACATTGATGAGTGTTGACTGTTTTAAATAAGGAGGTTGAATAATTAATGTATGCCTGCAACCTTTCTAATGCTTACTGTATGCAATATCTCCATAATGCACACACACACACACACACACACTTAAAGGGAAAGTCCATCCATGTTTGATGCTCTACCTATTACACGACTGTCACAGTGTGTTTTTATCCAGACAGTTTAATTGGACTCAACTGTCTGAGCGTCCACCTCTTCCCTTCTCCTCAGTAAACTTTCTACTCATGTATTTATTTACAGTCCAGTAAGTGGCTATCTGTCTGTGTGTGTGTGTGTGTGTGTGTGTGACCTTTCCTCAAAGCATCTTCAAACTGCCCCTGAATATTTAACTTGTGAATAAATGGTTTTAATTCCATTCACGTTGATGACGGCGGGTGAGATGAAGGGCTTCTGCTGCAGCGCTTTTCTGTGCGTATTGTTAGGAAGAAGATGAGAACGCTCCTATTGTCGTGTGTATCCGAGGCTGTTATTTCCTGAACGGATCCGCTCACCGATCAGAATTTCTGTTTTGGAAGTGTTGCTGGAAGCGTCGCTGCTGCTGCTGCTGCTGCTGCTAACGTTCCCCACCGGCCGTTTCCAAAATCCCCCGTGGATCCGTAAAGCATTTTCCCCCATAGAGCTGCGAATAAGATCCATGGTTACTCTTTGTACGATGCATTTTTTAAATACATTCCTCAATCGTTCCTATGGAATAGAAAAGCATATTTCTTTTTTTTTATTCGTGACATCATCACAATGCAATGTAATCACAATGTGGGCTTGGGTGGAAACTGGATGGGTGGGGCCAGCAGGAGAAACACCATTACTCACACACACACACACACACACACACACACACACACTAGCGTCCAGTGGGTGCATGGTGGGAAACACACCCAGAGTCCGGTATCCAGCTCTAATAATACATCCATGACCACACACACACACACACACACGTGGTCTGAGAGGAAGTCCTGCAGACACCGCTCGCTCGGGGCGTAAAGGTCCATATTGAACTTTTCCTGGGTTTTGCGTTTTGAAGTTTTGATATCCGTAACGTGATATATATCCCTGGGTTTGATCTCCTCTCTCAGGCTCATCTCAGGCGAGACCAGGTCATTTTCTGTCTTGTCTCATTAATATTAATGAGCCTCTCCTCTCCAGTCTTGCAGCCAGTTTCCTACTGACCAATCGCAGTACTGCAGTAAATGTCCACACAGAAGAGACGTCTATAAAACTGTTGATCACACACCTCTAACTGCAAGGGCCATTGGTTTTAATTTTAAATACATTCCTAAAAACCTTCCTACAGCCCAGAAAGGTGATTTTTTTTATTCACCATTACAGTGTTAGGTCTATGCATTGGGGTGGAAACTTGTGGGAGCAGGAAACCAGCAGAAAAAACATTACTCATTAAAGTGGAAACTAGGAACTTCTTGTGCTTGTGTGCCAGACGACCAACTATCTGTGCCGTTACAGCGCATTATATGACATATATTTAAATACCATTTAGTTTTTTTATTTACACAATGATTATATTTAGCATGAGTGTCTTTGTGCTTTTGTTTGAGATGGTTAAACAGATTTTCTGTGTTGCTAAAAGTCTTGAATATTACATTTATTAGCAAATCTTTTGCATTATGTGTTTCTGGTTCTTGTTGGAGATTGCAACTCAGAGTTTGGAGACTGTTTGACATGCAAATCTGAATGGTGACCCATATTCAATTAATTGCACTGCTTTAATATAAGGGTCACTGCCAAACAGTGGTTGGTAAGATAAGAAAGTCAAAAACTTTTTAAAATACATTTTTTTTTATGTTCATTTTGCATTCTTGTTGCTTTCATTTGAAAGTCCCTTTATACTTTTTATATATATAAAAACTCAACCTGAATGTGTGATGCTGATACCAAAAGAATGATACATGTTTAATATTTAATCTGCCTAGAATAAAAAAAACCATTGATAGCATGTTTTATTCTTTTTAAATCTTATCTGGCACCAAATTTGCCTAACTCATATTTGCCAAAAATATGACTTAGGCATCATATCCAGCAGGATTTAGATGTGTGTGTGTGTGTGTGTGTGTGTGTGTGTGTGTGTGTGCGTACAGTGTGTGTGTCCAGGCCCTCTGACACGTGTGAGATTGCTTCTGTTTACTGGAAACAAGGTGCCTTTACACACGCGCCGCGGCGTGCCGCTGAGAATACACAAACGGCCACAGCCAGTCGTCTCATTTCATTAAGTGCGCAGCGCACTTCTGAATACACCACGCGCCATCACTTTCCATTTGGACGGGCGCCCAAGTGGCCGCGGCGGGCGTCGGCTTTTTTTTTTTTCTTTATTTGCGTACGCACTTCATGCAGAATTTGACCTTTTTAGGAATCCGCTGATATTTTGATAATTGCATCAACGCTGAGATCTAATGAGACCGTGCGCGATTAACTGCTGTTTGCTATCAAAGAGAAAGCTGTGCTCTATCTGGAGGCTGTGCCTGCAGCAGTGTGTGTGTGTGTGTGTGTGTGTGTGGTCTAGTCAGCATGTGTGTGTGCATTCAGATTCACAGTGAGTGTATGTGGGTGCACATCTGCCCATTAGTGTCACACAGTGAACAGGTTGATATCCGCGGGGTCACGCGGCCTCAGGGAGGAGCCCAGCAGCCCGAGATATACAGCGCACTTTAAATTAATCGGGAAGCACTCCGGTAGCTGCTTTTTTTTTTTCAAACATTAACCACAAATCGTGGCGGGGTTTATACAGAGGGCCGCTGCTGCTCTTCAAACAGGCGCGGCCGGGGGAGTCGAAAATGGTTATTGTTTAAACATCCATCTCATTTGAGCCGCTCCAGCTGTATCTACACTGGATATGTGGGGCAAGTCTCCCCAAAGGTAGTTCTCTTCTGCTTGTGTGTGTGCGTATAATAAATTCTCAAATAATAGCCAGGGTCTTTGTTTACCACCGCTGGAGAGAGAACCTGTTTTTTTTTTCCCTCCATCCTCAAGACAGGCTATTATCAGACACAGCACTTAGCTTTTACTTCCCCTGCTCTATTACTATATTTAATCTGCTGTGTTTAGGAGGGGTTTTCTGACTCGCTCTGCTCCGCTGTGTTAACCGGCTGCTGTACAGATCTGCCACTGTCAGATTTCAGAGAAGCGTCTCCTCTGCACCTCCTTGTTATCGTGAAGCGTGTCATTATCAGCAGCACGTTGGAGCATTTAAGAGTGTTGTCACTTATGCTGAATTTCCAAGTTATGAGTTGTTATAGTAATTTTTCTTGGCCTTTTAGACAAGAATTTATGACTACGCTTATGAGCTTGTCTGCACAATCCATTCTGCACATTAACCTTATCTCACCTCGCCCCCCCCACCATCTAAACCATTACCACCCGGGCATGTGCAGAACGGGTCTGGCGTGGCGGTGGGATCGGCGTGCGTCCCGTTAGATGGATGATTCAGAACGCCACTCTTATATAAGTGTTTCGTGGCTGGCTGATATCGGCCACGCTACGACATTGATGTCATGGTGCGGCTGGATCCAAACCTGGAACTTGTGTTGCTGGGTTACTGCCTCTGCAACTTTTATTAAATAAAAAAATTATATATATATAAAGCATAAATATAAGTTTATATATAGAGATATTATATTTGCTTTAGCATCCTATGGGTGAGGAAATATTTGTGTTAAGAATGATTAACAGTGCAACCTCTGCTATTTTCTTTTCCCTGTTTCTACCATTATTTACAGTTCAACTAGTAGCTTGAGGCACATGAATTAGGCTGTAAAGCTAATAAAAGGCCAGTAAAAGCTAATAAAAAGCCAATTCACAACCAGGCTCCAATAGGTCTTTAGATATATTTTGTCCACTGCGTGTTCGCCTCTTTGCAGCTCTCCACACAGTCGTCACAGGGAGGGCAGCTGCAGCTTTACATTAATATGCATATGCATGGAAATGTGATATCCCATTAGTAAGGATCATGTAATTATATGATGAGTTTAGTCAAATTCCATCAGCAAAAAGTTTATTCTCCTGCTGGTTTTGACCCAAATTGTTTTTTTTTTAATGACTGGATGATTGAACTCCATCGGCAATAAACAAAATAACAAGAGGTACGTTCATGGAAGGACCACGACAGGCTGACAGCTAGTCACATGTTCTACTGCCATAAATCGTGCCGTCCTGTTGTGGCCGTGCCGTTCCCTCCTCCCACATTCTGGAGGCCAGATCCGTGATAACCCCTCGCTCCGTGTCATCTCTGAGGACAGGGGTCAGGTCAGATCGAAGAGATACAGAACGGCCGTGGGCTGCAGGATCTCGCTGCCATTGCGCTCCCTGCTCTCAGAAACATGTCGGGGATATTTACAAAAATCGCCTTAAGCTTCCTTTAGGTGATTACCTGTTTAAATGGCTGTTTGACGGTTTATCTGGTCCAGGACGCAGAGGAGAAGACCTGTTGAACTCCTGATCATCAGCGCTGCCTCTTCCTTTTTACCCAGGAAAAAGTAAACCCCTGCTGTTGGAACGAGTGGGAGAGGAGACGTTCACTAAGTTAAAGGGCCCACACAAAACTTCACAGTAAGGCCAGGTAGTGGAGCAGATAGCAGAAAAATTGATGCTGAATCCACATGCAAAATGGCACTTGGCACTCATTCCGTTTTATCAAATACACCGGCCCCCGCCCGCCTGTAACCTTTTTAGCCGTTTATAACACACAACCGTAATGTAATGACTAGGGATGCACCGATGTGAAAATTTCGGCCGATATCGATATCCGATATACATATCTGCAGTCACTGCCGATATCGATATTTGCCGATATTGATATATGTAGAGAAAAAGTTTTCTGTAGTGTCATAAATTTAGTACAGACCAGAAAAAACACTGTACATTTGAAAAGAACAACAGTGCTCTTTATTTAAAGGAAGGCTCACTGTAAAACTCTGTCATGTGGTTAGAGGAAGTACGGCGGAGCGGACCCGATGGAGCTCCGTGAAGAAGGCGACGTCGGCGACCGCGGCGGAGGAGGCGGCGGCCGGCGATGAGAAGGCGGCAGGACAGCGTCCGACACCCCGGAGCAACGTTCCGCGCATTTTTTTGTCTTTTCGGGCGATGCGATGTGACGGAGGAGCCCGCTAGGACCAGCTAGCTTAGCGCGTCGCCGAGAGACACGCAGACAGTGACCCAACTAACTGTAGGTTTAACTCTGCACATTGTTGACATATCGGCCAGAATTTGTTGATATCGGACCGATACCGATAAGTTAAAAAACGTGACATATCGGCCGATATATATCGGTTAGCCGATATATCGTGCATCACTAGTAATGACCTCCTACAGGAAGCCGGGGAAACAAAACAGGTTGGCACCCAAGGTATCACAATGATTATTATTGTCATAGAGAAGGTTATGATTGTGTGTATTGAGGTATGAGCACTCACTCACTATTCATATCTGACATCTCAAGGTTTAGCTTTCACAGAGCCCTCTGAGGAGCTCTTATAAAGATGTCCTCTAAAGTTGTCTCTGCTCCTCTTTTTATTTTTTAATGTAGTTGTACAGTAGTGTGTTTTTTTTTTTTTTTTTTTCTTCACTGAGCAGTAGCCTCTGGCCCTCGGTCCACGGGGGTGAAGGGTTCTGAGCATTCAGCAAAATTCTGAGGCGTCAGCGCGCTGCAAGACAGTTCCGGATGAAAGGAGGCGCTACAGGCACAACGGGTGACCCCTCGACCTCCGCCCCCCCGCCCGTTCTCCTGTAGCACAGCGTACATGATCAAAGATCCACTTTTGGCTGAGAGCGGAGATGAGAGATTAAAAAAAAAACGGCCGGTTCGACCCCCGACCTGGGTCAGTCCGTCAGGAACTGAGGCGACTTGGCAACTTGTGGCGCAGCTACGCCTCGCCGTGTGAATCCTGGAGGATGTCTGAAGAAAGCCTCATAACTCATTCTGATAGTGAGGAGTCAGCAGCTCGTATTTTTAGGTGTGGAGGTTAAACCAAGTGCGCGGACTCCCATCGATTCAGCCTCACACTCCTATAACAAAGGTTTTTATACACGAAAAAACGAAGATGTAATCTCTGATTTCATTGTTTCCTTGTCGAATCCAAGGCTGTGTAATAATATCTAGATGTGGGGTTGTGTTCATGGCGCATTAGGCCAAAAAGTGTGTGTGTGTGTGTGTGTGTGTGTGTGTATATGTGTGTGTGTTTGTGTTTGTGTGTGTGTGTGTGTGTGGGCATCACCTGATGGACGCCATACTTGTAATTTCACAGTTTGGATACTATTAAGGAATTGAATCAACGCTAGGTGCACTTCCTGTATATTATTATACATACTGTATATGGTCAAAATTATCACCCACAATGCATCACAGTGGCCTACACTTTATTATTTGGACTTGTGTTATACTCGCAGCAGAATCCAGCAGAGATAAGGAGAGATCTGATAACATTAGTTCCTTTAAATTCCGCTGATTTTTTCTCATTTTCTAACTTTATCATATTTCAGATTTTGGCACTCTGGCGGGGCGAGTGTTTTCGAGGGGGGGGGGGGTGTAGTTGTAGTCCTAATGTTGCGGACACAGTGTGTTTTAAGCATGGACTGAACAATTTCCCACAGGACACAGATCATCAACCCGCTGCAGGGAGTCGTTTTTTCGTGCTGCTAATGACGGCTCATCATCTGTGTGTGTGTGTGTGTGTGTGTGTGTGTATGTGTGACTGATGCTTTTTACATGGACCAAATTAACATCAGTTAGGCTACTGTAAAACAGCCACAGCTGGGGGGGGGTCTACTGTGGTGGTGGTAGTGAAACATCCGCTCTTAAAACCCCTATTCCTGTATGAGTCAACACTATTACTAAACTCTATTCATTGTTTTTATTTTTTACAATTCACTTTTTATAGATAGGCAGATATCGAAGAGCAAAGTTTTACACTATATATAATAATAGTGAGTGCAGTTATTTTTGCATTTGTACATCACTGAAGTTTATTCTGAATGTAGTTGATTTTAGACAAATTAAGTAATTTACTACTTATATTTTTGCTTCGGGACAATGTGTCTATGACTTTGAGGCTGCTATTAGTTTAGTTGTGTTTCCTTTGGCTGACCCTGCTGTGCCCTGTGTGTCCGTTTTGGACGATTCCTCACATTTAGTAAAAAGAAAAAAAAAATGGCCGACAGTTATTTTGACTCTCATCACGCTGGACATATGCGGAGTAAAGGAAACCGGGGACACAATTTCAGGAAATTTTCTTTGGCCTGAAGATTAAAACCAGAGAGGAGATTTTTTTTTTGTTCCCTTTTCCTCGGGTCCATTTTTAGTAGCGTCGGAGGTTGTTTTTTTTTTGGGGGGGGGGTTGGACAAGGAGCGCCTGGCTGAAGCCACAACATGTGCGTTTCTGCCTCTTGGCTGGATGTGGTCTGGGGCCTGAAGCGAACGCAGGAAATGGCCTGTGCTGACAGGTGTTTCTCTTACCCACTTAAAAAACAAAAAGAAAGTTTCACTCATGACATGACATCAGGAATGTCCTTTTCGTTTTGCAATAACAACACTAAAGGGAGGAAAAGAAGAAGTTTGACTTCTGTCATCTGTCATACTTCGGGCCTGGTAATGGTGCAAGAAAAAAAAGATTAAGATTGGTCCTCTTCACATTCCTTACTCCTCCCAACTGCTGGAAAACCATTATAAACATCCTCATGCAAATAGATAGATAGATAGTGATCACTAATTTAACTGTCTTCTCTGATTCTGTCTCTCCGTCTCTCCAGGGATCTGAAGAATAACTTGATAAGTACGGTGGAGCCCGGGGCCTTCCGTGGTCTGCTAGCTCTGAGGAGACTGTGAGTATGACGGAGCGCCGTAATGGCCTCCTCAGGGGGACGTGGAGTCGAGAAGAAGTGTCTAACGTACTGAGTGGGGTGGGAGGAGAAGAGAGGGAAAAAAAAAAAGGGACTGAAATGTTTAAAGGCTTCAACGACTATTTCAGGCTTTGCTGAACTTTCTTTGACCAGGAGAAGCTCGCTGAGGGCATGCTGGCTTTTTTTTTTTTTCTCCATGTTAAGTTAATGTAGCAGCCCAGTGTGACTATAGTCTGCAAGGTTTAAGCCTAAAAAATGTGCACAGAGATTAAAATATGACAAAAGCAAACAAAAAAATGTAGTTTGTAGCTTGTAGTTTCTTATGATTCTGACCTTGACATTGAGAATTCCAGCTGTAGTTCATTATTTTTTTTTATCGTTTTGGGTGAACCCTTCTACAATCGCTCTCATCCCGGCTTCTGGCGATCCACATATAGGCCTGACGCTGAGTGACACGCCGGCAGCCCGGTACTTAGCGGGCGCTCTGGGCTGGCAGCGGCGCAGGCGGCGAGCTAGCCGCGCCTGGTTCGGGGCGCGTGTGCGCCGGGGCCCGGTGAGCGGCGTGAGTGCTAATTTAAGTGCTCCCCAACCGGTGATTACTGGAGTGCTCTGCTTATTTTCCCACAGCTGCTCCAGCGAAGCGGCTCTTTAATTACAGAGCGCGGGGACGCGGGGCCGCGGACGCGACAGCGCTCAGAAGCGTCCCCGCGTTTGCACACACGTGTGTGTGTGTGTGTGTGTGTGTGTGTGTGTGTGTGTGCCAGCGGTGGTTTATGCTAGAGGTACAAAAGGTCATTACAGATATTCCAGGAAGTCGATGAATGAACAAGGCGGCGGTTCACTAACACAGACCCACAGCTGCTTCAAGGCCCAACTTCTCTGGGTTTTTATTTAAAGTTTTGAAACTCATGTGTGTATATAAATATATATATATATATATATATATATATATATATATATATATATATATATATATATATATGTATATGTGTGTATATATATGTGTATATGTGTGTATATATATGTATATGTGTGTATATATTTGTATATGTGTGTATATATATGTATGTATATATATGTATATGTATATATATATATATACACATATATGTATATATATGTATGTATATGCATTTTAAATACAAATCGGTGTAGTTTTGCAGTGCTACAAGTCATCATAAATACTTAGGAGCCTCTCCTGTGATTGGGTGTAACAGTGGGGCATGCTGGGAGCCTCTAGCTATGATGTCACAAAGTCAAGGAAGTAGTTTAAAAAGGACAAAGTTCCTAAAAATCATACATGAAACCCACTGAAACTGAATCTATTTTGTTTCTTCTTATTATTATTAGTCTGTGATGCATTCAGATTTATGGAATAATCCCCCTTCTCTCTCTCTCTCTCTCTTTTTTTTTTGTCATCACAGGGATCTGTCCAACAACAGGATCGGTTGTCTCTCCCCTGAAATGTTTCTAGATCTGGGCAACCTCTCAAAACTGTGAGTATGGTCATAAAACACAAAAGACTCCTTTCTCATGGCGGGGATCTTGTCAGAGGAGGAAAAAAAAGGCACAGGTGGAATCAATATCTCTTTTTGTGTATGTCCTGTCCAACAGAAATCTATCTGGGAACATCTTCTCTACTCTGACCATGGGACTGTTCACACACCTGTTGGCTCTCAAAGTGCTGTAAGGAAAACACACACACACACACACACACACACACACACACACACACACACACACACACACGTGTTATTATATAATGAATTCAGTTATATAAGTTTCAGTAAAAAACACCTTTTTTTATTGCACAGAGGCAAGAATAAACATTGTGAGGTTAGAGGCTGTTTTCAGGAGAGATCCTCGCAGCAGAAACTCAGGTGTAGCTAATGGCATTAACACACCTCTGCTTCCATGTAGGCGAGCCAGCCGGCAGCCTGCAACTGGCACAGGGAGATGGAACAAAACCATCCTGAATGTTCTTAATCATCCCCGTGTATATCCTGTTATGACATGCATTGAGAACTCAGTATTTTTTGTTTTTTTTCTCGCCAGGCACTTGAGCACGGAGAGCTTGTTCTGTGACTGCCAGCTGAGGTGGCTGCTGCTCTGGGCCCGCAGCAACTCGGTGAAAATCGGCAACGACACGGTGTGCGTGTTCCCCACGCACCTCCACGGCCTGGAGTTCCGCAACCTGCGCGAGCAGCAGCTCCGATGCGGTGAGTGGCGGGCAGGTGTGGCGGCGTGAGGGGGTAGAGTAACTTTATTGATCCCCAGTAGGAAAAGAAGGTGTCCAGGTAGCATCAATAAATATACGATACACATAATGCCCACAAAGGCACCTCAGACACACTTCTCCCAGAGAATTGAAATTAAATGAGATGGAAAAAAAGAAAGAATTAAAATTAAATATTGAAATAAGATTTTAAAAAATGTGCAACATAATAATAGCATTGTTGTTTCAGATAGACACACACACACATACTATCATGAATCAGGCCTGTTGAACTACTGATTCTGATTGGTTAAGGAGCTATGGGAGCATCGTCTGATTGGTGGGCATAACAGTCAATCGGTAAATTGGCCAAACACCTCAGCTAAAGATTTGTTGAACATCATTACATTTTGGTTAAATATTACTTAACTAATTTTTCATTACACCTGGAAAATTTGACATTTGACATTGACGAAATGTGTCAAACCACTTAATACCAAATGACTAGTATCACCATTTAGAATGTTTGCAGCAAAGAAGGTAAATGTTCTGTCAGTGTAATATTATCATTATAGGATTAAATACATGTTATTAGTTAAACTGGCGCTTTGCTAATGTCGGGCTGAATTTGTAGAAACGATATCCATACAACCCCCGAGTGACTCCAAAGCAGCCATTCTATTACCAATGATACTAATAAAGGGTCCATTCCATTCAGAGTCAGGAGGAGGCTCAGCTACACTGGATGGAACAGAGCCGTAGCGTCGCTGTTCACATCTGTGTTTTCCTTATATCTCATGGCACCGTGGTTGTGGTTTAAAAAAACCTTGCAGTTTGCAAACTGGTTGATTAGGCGATGGAATCATCTCACCTGGCCTCGCAGGTAGAAATTGGTCCCCAGACCCAAAAGCAGCGAGACACAAGAGTTCAGAAATACACAGATGTTGTCGGGTAGGAAATGTCTGACACAAACAGTCCTACAGTAACAGTAACCACAGTACATGTCCATCTACATGCATGAAGACCGGTTATTTTTTCATTTACAAGCTGTGAAACACATTCTGAATCTTAACAATTCTAACAAATAAATTATTTTTTTTTTAAATAGAAACACATGCCAGATTGAAAAGTTTTTTTTGTTAATGGATGGTTTGCCGAGGCTCGGCAGCAACATGTACAGCGCCAGATAAAGCGTATCGTTACGCTGAGCGATTGTCTTCTTAGCAGGAAACGGTTTAATTTCACCAACATTGCGTCTTGGAGTGCTTCACACAATGAGAACATGATTAAGTAGCTCCGCTCTGATAATAGCTTTCCCTCTCCACCGTTATCTCTCTACCTGCTGTGAACTATTTGACAGGCCTAATATAAGGCAATGATTTACTGCAAATATGCTAGAGAGACCCCCCCCTCCTCCACCACCTGTGCTGTGGGGAGCGGCAGAAAAGCCACAAGGAAGGAACTTTGTTTAGTCCGAATCAACACACGTGAAGTTAAAATCCACAGATTCACGTCAAATGACACTTCAGCTGGTTTATTATTTCTACTGAAGGAGCTCAGTGGTCAGTGGAAGGAGTCACCATGTGGGGAAATGTCTGCAAAAGAAGGCAGGTGTGTTCAGCTAAACCATGATTCTAATTATCACAGCATGGTGTGTGTGTGTGTGTGTAAGACAAATACGTCAAGAGATTTTTTTTATTTTTTTTTTCTCAATGACTGCAAGCCCCCTTTTTTAATGTTCAACAGCATGTACTCGTGAGCAATTATGTGCTCACCTCCACTACTCAAGCCACCGGTGCATGAAGGTGTAAAATGGCAGTATTGAAAATACAGGTGCTTCTCAAATAATTAGAACATTGTGAAAAGTTCAATGTCCTTTTGACTTTAGCTTTTAGTAAAGTAAAATTCACTACAAGAAATAAAAGCTTGAATTATCTCACTCATTGTGTAATGAATATGAAATGATAATAATATTCTTATTATTTATGATGCATGTCTACATGTGAAAATACAGATACACAGATGGAGATACCAGACTACTTCAACATATTTTCTGATGGTCTTTAGAAATATTGTCAGAAATTACTGAACTAAACGTAGTGTCGTAAACTGAAATTGGAGATCCACTTTGAGTGAATGCACCAACTTCCATCCATGTTCCTGGATATGTCCACAGTTGGTGCAGAAGAGGAAATCCTACACAGTAGAAAACACACGAAAAGACTGGTGCTGGCTTTCTCAGCCGCGCTGCGTTTCTAATGGGAAGGAGCCAAAACAACAGGGGTTTGAACACTGCTACAGCGTCATAGAGAAGCAGAAATATCACATACTAGAGCATCTTCAACTCTAGCAAACAGCAGAACTCTAATCCTACACAGACCTTTAGCGAGTAGCACCAGGGAACGGCTGCATCAGCACATCCTGGCTCTTTTTGCTGTTGCGTTACTGTTCCGTTATAGGTGAAACAGGGAAGTATTTTGTAATTGTAATGGCCGGATACGGCCACCTGAACAATACCAGAGGGCATTTCGATTTTTTTTTTTCCATATACCGTATTTTCACAAATATTATGTGCACATAAAAGAACAGGCTGTGTCTGTTATGCAAACACATGCAGTTTAAAATGAAGGCGATCAGCTACGCGGAAGAACATGGAAATCAAGCAGCCAAGAGAGAATTTAAGATTAATGAAAGACACAGCGGATATAAGGCAGGTGGCAGAGTTGGAGGAAAGACTCGATCAGTGGATCATCGAGCAAGCTAGCAGAAGAAGTGAAGATTGAACATTTCCGTCTTGGAGCTTTTGTTTCATTAAACGGTGCAATTGTTCCATCCAGACCAGGACTATGTTAGTGCAGCAACTTCCAGCGGATTATGACGCATCATTTCCCTCAGCTGCACTGCACGGACAGTGAAAGTGAACCTGGCTGTTTGATGGAGATTTAGCTGCTGTTGGAATCAGACACAGAAGATGAGGACTTTGATGGTTTGATCGATCACATTACCCTGCTCTATCTTTTAATACGCACACTTGTGTGCTTGTTTTATCCGTGTGTTTTACCATGCCCGTGCCTATTGATGATTGAAAAAACGTAGTACTTTGTACCAATAGTTCAATAAAGCAAAACCCTGTTTTGCTCACGTTTTATTTCTGTATATAAAACTCGCCCTTGTGTTATGTGCTTTATGTGCGTTATACAGTAATGACACAGAACTGAAACTGCGCCTTTTTGTGTTTAAGTCGTGAAAATACAGTATGTGTTGACTTTTGCAATAAAATGTTCCTTAGTTATGAGCTATTTTCATTATTAACTACTAGAAAGTTTACGTTCCATGGAATGTTTTCCTGTGAAGAGCCCAGAAAGAGTTATTTGATTGTGGCTTTCTGGAAAACATTTTTACATTAAGGTACTCATCAGAAAAGTTATGTGACCCTGGTCAAGCTGAAGTTTACCGACATAATGTGTTACGGACGCATGTGGCATTGATGTTTTTTTTTTTTCCTCAGGGATGTCCAGTAGGCTTGTTAAATTTAACACAGGGAATATAAATGGCCGGCGGGGTCCAGTTGAAAGAAGGTAAAACATTGTCACATCTGAGCAACAGTCGGCCAGATATTGTTTTCCTAATGGAAACCCACACACAGGGTGCCGAAGCGGAGAGATTTAATAGATTTAATTTTAAGATACAGTTAATTTTTTTACATTTAATTTAACAGGCCATATCTTTTATAGCTCCTTTTCAAGTAAACATAATGGTGTACTGATTCTAATAAATAAGAACATAAATTTTTGTTCTCTTAAAAGTAAAGGAGTGTGTGTACTGGAGCCTGTGGTATTATGTAATGTAATATACACCAAAAAATACCCCAGGAGACACAGGGTCAAATTATTTTGGCAGGTGTCCTATATACTGGATAGGAGTTCATAAAGAGCGAAATAAGGAGATATGGGGACCACTTTTTTTTCCCACCACTCTCACAAAACATATTCCAGAAGATATTTATTTTAATAGCTACCCCATGGATAGATGATGCTCATTGTATTCTAAACAGCAATATATACGCACCAGTAGCTACTTAGAATGAATACCAAATTAAAGATTCATTTGAAAATATATATTTTTTAAAATTAATGAGGAAATTACATATACATATAGCACATGCTGAGGAAATATAAAAACCTATAAAAGAAAATTAAAAAAGAATTTAAATTTCTGTCGGGCAAGTCCAGGAGCTGTGTTGGCTCGAATGTAGATGTATAATAAAGGTAAAATATGCACTTTATCGATTCAAAATTAGTTTAAATGAAGAGAGAGAAACTTTCAATCCAGTGGATTCCAGTAATTAAACAGTGAGATGGAACGATATTTTCAGCCAAAGCCGTAAATACGGTTATTACAGTACATACATTACTGCAATACTACAAAAAAAGTTATAGGAATTTTCCCTCAATGAAAAATGTGAAATCACTTTGTCGCGATGGACTCCTTTCACTAATTCCTTACATAACTTTCCTTACATAAGGTTAGCTTTGCTGCGATGTTATGACGAAAAATCGTAGCCGAGCATCATTCACCCCGATGTGATTTATGACAAACAGATCCCGAACTGACAACGTTAGTGACTCCTAATGTGTGAAAATGCTCCCATTACGTGCATCTCTGCGCGTTTGATAAGGTGGAGTCAAACTCTAATTTTATTACTGGGGTAAAAATGTTGCGGTGGTGACAAATGGAGCGGTGCCACCCTTTTATAACCCCCCCACCACCCCCCACACCCAAAGCGATGCACCAGAGGTGTCCATTAAGTCCGTTACCGTTCATCATTTCTTTCTTTTTTTTGCGATACCTGGCGGTTGCTGCTGGAGCACGTCCCGGCATTCCAGAGGGGGGGGGTGTATGCGGACAACGCTCCAGCCGTGATATTCAACCCGTTGGCATCCCTACAACAGCATCCAATCATTTTCAGGACTATCAGGTTGCCCTGTTAATTGGAATAAATCCGAAATATTACCCCTTTCCGAATTCTGTCTCTCTTTAACGGTGGAACGTTTTAATGTTAAGTGGGTCTGCAGGGGAAACAGTTTTACATTTGAAACTACCGCTATAAAAAGTTAAAGTCTCCCTTATGTTTTTTTTTTTTTATTGTTCCTACAGTTAAACGCTTAAGCCTCACTGTGCAGGAGATAAACTTTGTGCAGACCTGACCTCTGACCTCAAAATCCAGTTGGAAGGGTCAGGCCTTACCAGCACGATTTGTGACATCTATAAAAAAAAAAACGTCTCCAGGGGATCTTTAAAATAAATTTAAAACATTGTGAGATGCTCCCAATTGAGATTACCATCCTCCTATTTTTATTTTTGAGCAATTGCATAAGGTAGTAAAACATTTTATGTGGAGTTAGAAAAGACGGCGGATTAAATTGAGCGCCGTAAATTATGAGCCTACGAGGAAAAAAAAAAGAGGTTGGGCGTCCGTGACCCTACATTGCATTTAGCTTTTCAGATGGCTAATATGCTAAATATTGGGACGTGGCAGAGGATAAAATGGACCGGATTGGCGAGAATATCTTCAAATTTACACTCGCTGCGTTATGTACATTCCTGTGGTTTAAGCATTATTGGCGATTTATACGAGGACGGTGTGTTCCTGTCACGCCATAATCTATTAGAGTGATTTAACCTGGTAGGAAAAGAACATTTCTGGAAGCACTTACAGATAAGGAGTTGTATTATGTCTGAGTCTTCTAATGTGGCCCGATAACGTAATTATAAATTATGTCGGAACCGCCTCGGCAAAAAAAAAATAATGGCAGAGGCCTCCCGACTAACAGGTTTTTGAGTAATGAGTCCGTTAATGTGGAAAGGACGTGACAAAGGAACCTTGGAGAAGGAAATTTAAGGCAAATGTGGGGAAGAAGCGAGAAACAAGCGTGCTGTGCAGGATAAGCTACTGCACAGATAGTGGCACAAATCATCAGAACGATGTGGTTGGACACAAACTTTTCTCACACTGAACTCGGTGTAACGTAAAGTAACCGAAATTACCGGGGGACTGATCCCAAATACAATCTAGTTACAACCCTTCTAGTTATTTTAAGACACTTTTAAGTCTTTTTCCCTTCATGTTTATTACTATAAACCAAAAACGCACAAATTTCCTAAATATAAATTTAACTAAATCTTGGTCCAGCCTGATGACATCTCAGCTAATGTCTGTGGCACTTTATAAAAGGTCGCGGGGTCACGACCCTGGTCAGGGCCTTTTTCTGTGTGGGGTCTGCATGTCCTCCCTGTGTCTTCCTGCCGCAGCCTTAAAACATGCTCAGGTTGATTGGAGGCTCTGAACTGCTCCTAGGTTTGTGTGTAATTGGCTCCAGCAGACCCCTGTGACCCTAATGAGGAGTAAGTGTGTATAGAATAAGTAAGTATGATGGAAGATAAACTGAGCTACAGACTTAATAAATCATTTACATATATATGTATATAATTTATATATATGTAGCTAGAGAAGATTATTTTCAACCCTGTGAATAATAGCTCAAGTCCAGAATAAAATATCATGCGAGATGTGTGCACCGTCTGCAGAGCTGACTTTTTTTTTTTCCTTTTTTTTCCTTAAGACTAAATGAGTCCAAATACTAAAAGGTTGAGACAGAAGTTGCCGTATCAGCGGGTGCATCAAACGGAGTTTTTAAGCAGAACAAAATGGCCTCTTTACCAGACTGGAAGGAGGAATTCTTGAGGAGTCTTTGCTTTGGGTTTTTTTTTTTCTTTTTTTTTCCGAGCGACCTGTTACAGGCCGACTCCCCCGCCGCCTCCATCCGCCTCGCTCGGGCCCGCGGGGGAATTGTATCTCGTATGTGATAGAATCATCCTCCTCTCCTCCTTACATCTGGTTCGTGCCGGGGATATTGCTCCGGAATGAGAAAATCATCGGCTTGTGGCTGAGTGTGTGTGTGTGTGTGTGTGTGTACATGTGTGTATGCATGAAGTGGAGGGACATTATATGAATATTATATTATATATATATATATATATTTTTTTTTGCATGAAAGCAGCGTTGTGCAGTTTGACTTTTTTGCTTTTGCAGATGAACCAGACATTCCAGGGTTATTCAATGTGATCCTAATTGTATGTTTTTTACAGACAAAACGGATGAGGAACGCTCCCTTTCCATTATGGGAACGCTCCTGCAGCTCCATCCTTCCTCCAGCACCTCACTCGTCCACCTCCAACAACCACGTGTCACATGTTACGAGTCGCTTGCTGATTTCACGTGGCTCCACTCTGTGGTCCAGACGTGTGACATGGGCTTGTTAAGGCTCAGCACCCGATACTGGCTCGTAGTTATCGGGATCGAATGGAACTATCCCTCCCTCGCACCCGCATACCTTCAGTAAATGTTAATACCCCTCCAGAGATTCCCCCCCCAATCCTTTTCTATTGTTTTTATGAAGACGTCACAGAAGATTCATCTGTTTCTTGCCGTGATAGGGAACAGATGTCGGCGCCTCGCATTCCAGCGAGAAAGGGGAGGTAAAAAAAAAAAAAGCCCATGTCCCTCCACCTCTGACATAGGTCGGGTAGCACCTGCAAATGAGGGTGAACGAAGGCGTATTTACGGCGTGATACACGGCGGCGCAACCGGCCTTTATGTGCATCACGCCCGTGGGGTGTCTGTAACAACTCCATAACCTATATATATATATATATATATATATATATATAAATCTCATGAAACGTAACTCTGACACAGGCTGTCGCGGCGCTTTTTGAAGTTCAGTCACGCGCGTCTTTTAAGGCGCTGGCTTTGAGGACGGGATAATGAATCGACTATAGAAACAGATAGAGCAGCGACGGCCTTTGAGTGAGAGTATCTGCTCCTTTTATATTCGTCAGAAGGTTTTCGCTGCGGCTCGAGATTGGAACTTTTTGCTGAGGAAATAAGGCCTGAAGCTGCTGCTCAGCCATCACTCGGCTTTCTAACCTGACCACACATCCCTTTTACTAAAAAGAAAGAAAGCCTGACAGTGTAACCGTGTAAAGCTAATACGTGCAGAGGAATATGGAGCTTGGCTTGTGTCACCATGTGACTTTTATTATTACATTTGATTAATGGATTGCAAATGCATTTGCATGTAAACGATGCAGTCAACCACGCTTTTATAACAGAATAGATCCATTTTCAGTTATCAGATTTAATTCATAACCCTCATGATTTCAGTCCTGGTTGATTTGCTCACTAATTCTTACAGTGATAGGATTAGAGTACTAGAGTAAAGTTGGTTAAACTAGAGAACAAGCGAGTGTTAACAAACCATGTTTTGCTTCGAATGCTCAGATCTAGTGGAATTTTCCGTTTTTAAAAAAGCAGGAAAGTCCATGTGAGTTTAATTTGTTTTCTCGCTACCTCGACAGACATATCTGCTCCGTAAATCACGTGTTCCTCCTTCGCTCTCCGCAGCCAAAAGGGTGATATTTATATTCCCATGACTTTTTTTTTTTCCCCCCATTAATTCGGTGAAATACCGTTCTATTATCCACCCACACGTAGCTGCAGACCTTATTCCGACACGGCGAAACATAACCTTCTGCGGGGAAAGGTGCGCCGATAACGTCACTTGGCTTGATGTGCAGCTAATTAGCTGCCAGGCGGGAGCACGTTAGGCAGCGTGTAAATACAGTTGCTGCGAGGGGGGGGGGGGGGGAAACACAGACAACACGATCTGTTCTCGGCTTTTTGCTTCTTACCGTGCCTCCCGTGCCGTGCGCACCGCTCGCGCCCGGGCATCCTGCCAGCCGCTGCCAATCAAACGAGACGCCGTCACACCCCTCCAGCTGACTGAGAGGAAAAGAGCCCTTTTCTTGCCTCCAAAGAGGGATGGTTAAATGTGGTTTCAGCTGGATTTTAGAGGAGAAGAAAGGGTCATCAATGGTTTTCCTTGTGCTTAGTTACCATTTAAATCTATTGCCTAAAAACGATAAACACTAAATGTATATACACTGATCGGCTACTGCTATTACTATAGATAGCATAGATCTCGGAAGGTTATTACTTTAACAATATATTCTCTCTTTAATTGATAGGAACCCTAATTATTCTTATTACTTCCAGTGCAGGCTCCAATTAAAAGAAATCCACTAGAATAAGTTAGCAGAAAGTCTTATAATCACATACATATCATCATGCCGCTGTCTCTGAGTCACTTCCTGTCCTTGTGCACACACACACACACACACTCTCACATACAGCCAATAATTACATTTTGCTCTGGCAGTGTCCGATGGGTAGAGGCGAGCAGCCACGTTCTGATCCTTCTGGCTCAAAGCGCCGTTTAACAGCGTTGGCGTCAACAGTCAGCAGCACCCATGCTGTTTCTGCTGTGTGTGTGTGTGTGTGTGTGTGTCGCACGGAGGACATAACAAAGCTCTCCGCTACTGTTGCCGATCGCAGGGCCCCCGAAACGCTACAAATACCGTCAACTCATGTGATCGCGGGCGCAGATGTCACCGCTATCCACAAAGTGCGTCGCGTCTGATTTCACACGTGCGACCATGCAAACATAGCTGGGATTAGATGCTAGCCGCGCTTCCCTTACTCGAGGTTAATATTTAGTCGTAGGCTTTAGCGGACATTCAGCCACATCACTCAACACGTCCTCTCAGTGCATGGAGCCGTAAAAGACTTTACGACCCGTGTATCGAGCCGCCTTTTCAGACGGCAGCAACGTCCACGATTGATTGGAACACGAGCGCAAGGCGACGCGTTCGCTCAGGCCGCTCTCTGGAGCACGTCCAGGGGAAATGTTTTTTTTTTTTTTTCCAGCTGACACAGTATCGACCCCGGTCCCGGGTCCGAACACACGCTTCGGCGACGCATCTCCGGGCGGGTTCATCGCGATTAGAAGCGTGGCCCTGTCCTCTGCGTCTCATATCAGCCAGGCCCCGGGGGGATTTTCACTAAAAAAAAAAATCGAAACCTTTCTATATTCTTTTGGGCTAAACACTCTCCACATCGCCTGATCTCATCCTTATCATGGCCTTATTCTCGGTAATCCGATCACTGGTGCACTTGCGTCGCGAGCGTGTTGGGAGTCAAGGAGAGTCCAGGGGAGCTCAGGGCCGCGTATCAGCTGCTGCTCATCTCGTACAGCTGCAACATGGGGAAGCAACGGAGGGGGGGTGACCTTGACATGTGTGTTTGACCAGAATAGACATTAAAGTGATTGTTGTACACATACAGTGTAAGAGTGGAAATGTCTGCATCGTTTGATTGCAATTCACCGTTCCCCGTTCATCTCCCAGACGGCCCCCTGGAGATGCCCCTGTTCC
This sequence comes from Eupleurogrammus muticus, assembly GCA_036785175.1. Classification (NCBI taxonomy): domain Eukaryota; kingdom Metazoa; phylum Chordata; class Actinopteri; order Scombriformes; family Trichiuridae; genus Eupleurogrammus; species Eupleurogrammus muticus. Next base: position 63,160 of record JAYKQN010000019.1, on the reverse strand, counting down.
AGCTCATCCCCTCCCAGCGGCAGCTGGTGTTCCAGGGGGACCGGCTGCCCCTCCAGTGCACCGCCACCCGCCTGGACGCATCCGTGGAGCTGCGGTGGCGCCACAACGGCCACGCCGTGGCCACGCAGGAGGAGCGCGGCGTCTACGTGGAGGAGACGCTGCTGCACGACTGCTGCCTGCTGACCAGGTACGGGAGGGGGAGGGAGGGGGGCGGAGTGTGAGCTGAGAGCACGCACACACGCACACACACACGCACACACACACACGCTCACCCATAGGAGCCGAGATTTACCTTTTGTTATTGGTGCCCTTGATAAGGATCTGAAAGGACAAGGCAGAATTGGCTTGGCGGCGAGCCAACGCCGCCGAGCAATCTGCCGCGGCCCCGTCCCCGAGGGTCGGCCCGTCCAGCCGCCCCCCCCTGCCTCCCCCCTGGCGCGGCGCTCGCTGATCACACACTAAGGGGACCAGATGCTGAATCATAATTGTGGCGATAAAGCGGAGCGGCACCGCTGCTGGCTGTCACACATCTTCTCTTTTCCATCCTCTTCCTGTCATTGTGTTCTTGGCGTGTGTGTGTGTGTGTGTGTGTGTTCCAGTAAACACATTTGACATAATGCTATGTGCAAACAGGGCTCAGACGCGGGAGCACGCTGCCGTTGATTATTTAACCGCTGCCTGTTCCGACTCGGCCTCTCTAACATAAATATTGATGGGGAGAAATATGTTTCCCCGTGTCAACATGGCCGCCAAAGCCCCTCGCCGTGCCGGTTTACGTGGCAACGCCAACGCCGGCTATTCTTCTTCTTCTTCCCCCGCTCGATTTTCTGGGACGGTATACCTTTCCCCCCTGACTGCAAATGCCACAAATAAGTCAATATTTAGCCTTTTCATTATGTAGCAGCTCAGTGTTTGATATGCACAGCGATCCCTACGGTGAACACGCCGATGATTGGATTACAGGGAACAGGGCGGATCTCTGCAGTTTAGCTAGTGCTGAGATACGGCGTCCTGTGTCATTCTCATTATCAACAGTGATGGGGAAAAAAAACTGCAGGAGAACTTTATTTATACAGTTTTTAAAGGTAATGGTAATTTCAACATTTCGGTAAATTCCAAGTGCTTCACATAAAACGCATCGACGACGGTTGATTAATAATTAGAAATTAACAAGCATGTTGTTTAAAAAGGGGAAAATCATTAAATATTTAAAACAAAATGTTTGTACTTTATTCTTAATCCTGTACATCTCTATGACAGCTACACTCATTAGTTAACATGAAAACATGCGATCGGTTAATTAATTCATTTGCATCGTTATAGCTGCAGCTACACAATGAAGGTTAAATAATTTAAAGATGTTCTGTGTATAGAAACACTTCACCCACAGAGAAATGTCCTCGTGTTTAGAAACTGTGCCTTTAAAAAAAAAAAAAAAAAAAAAAAAAAAAAAAAAAAGTCATCAGGAATCAAGTTGTGATGTCACAACCGTGCTCATCAGCCAATCAGAGGAGTTGAAATTTTTAGACTCGAGACATAAGAGAAAATAACAATTTAAATAAAACCCAGGGAAAATATATAACATGTGACTTTATATTCAGCCCCACATCCCAGAGCTGCGTGTTATTTTCTATATATTATATCAGCATTAGTGGAGAAAAAACAAGCTCAGAGGAGCTGGAATATTGGATTCACATGCAGCACGGCTCCAAATTATTTTTAATGTTGCTCCGTATCTGCTGGATGCGTAAATAATCACCTGTTTGACATTTATCAACTTTTTTTAGGGCGATAATATCGACGCGGCTCGCGCTGGGCAGAGAATAAATGATCTCAGGTTTGAATCCTCCTCAGCTGAAAAACATGTTTTTCCTTCTCGCTCCTGTAGGCGAACGTGTAAAATGCATGATGTATGTGCAGAGTTTAGACACTTGAAGCCGCACAAAATCACATTTTTACACAATTTGTGACATCACAAATAAGCCGACCCAGGCCCGGTTATGCAACTTATGATGCAGGGAAAAAAAAAAAAGCCTCCAGTGCACAAACACTGATAATGGATTTTTTTTTAGTGAAGAGTGAAATTTCTCGTGTCAGCACTTAAAACTTCTGAAATGAAATACATTTGCATATTTATAGATTGCGGGATTTCTAATGAGCGAGAAGGAGGTCATGTAAGGATTGTAACGAGATAATTGAACTTCTTTTTTTTGTGTGTGGGGGGGGGGGAAACCAAATCAGACTTATTATTGAAAGTAAAAAATGTAATATGTGCAACATTTTCTGCTCGGCATTGTGGCAGATCTGATAGTGGGACACAAACGTTTGGTAAAAGCACTGATACGGGACGAGGCTCGGCGTCGCGCTCCCAGTCCTCCACGCAGGAGAAGAGTCCTCATTGTCTATTGTTAGACGCCGCTCTAGTGGGAACTCCTTATGCAACCGACCCCGTGTGTGTTGGCTGCCCGCTGACCGGCGAGCGGCTGCCAGCCCCTGTTCCAGCCTCCTGCCTCCAATCCCATCAGCACAAACTGTAACCGTCCACACACACACACACACACACACCACAACCCCCCACCCGCCTTGACTCTACTTTTCCAACCACGTGTCCCACGGAACTCGCTGAATTTCTCCATCAGGCCTGACGAGGGCCTCGGACGTGGTTTCCGTAGCCGATGATGAGTGTGTAACAGTGTGTACGGCCCCTGTCGGACAAAATAACCAAACCTCGAGAGTGGAGGAGGGAAATCGGAGTCATGTGACATGTGACGTTAAGCGGCCGTGGACGCTGTGTTTGCAGCGTCTGTGTCGGGTAAAACGTCCTCTGACTCAGCCAGCCTGGCCCTGCACGCCCCAGCGGAGGGTGAAGACTGAATACACAAGGATTTAGCCCCCCCCCCCCGGATTTGTTGCACAGTGTTGCAGCGACGCCACAAAAAACCCTCAGTCAAGTGACCTTTTATTTTGAAGGTGAACCCAAAACAATTCGTCCAGGCTGCATCATGCTTGTCTGACTGCACCAGACATCCCTTTATTCATTTAATGCGTTAAATGTTATGTGGTCATCTCTGTATTGTGTCCGCGCATCCTTTAATTTCCTCCTACGTGTCCTCACTTTCACCCTACACCTCACACTGTGGCGTGTAATTATAGCCTCTTATTTGTTGGCGCGGGTGGGCAGATAAGCTGATCTGTTTCACAATGTTTGCAGTGAGCAACGGTAAAAAAAAATAATAATAAAAGCTGGTCCTGACGGTGGTGCGACCTGGGCCAGACTCCTGCTGAGTGACGGTGTCAGGCCCGACTCCCAGCATCAGCTCCACCTGCAGCATCAGCTGCACCTGCAGCATCACCTCCACCTGCAGCATCCGCTCCACCTGCAGCATCAGCTCCACCTGCAGCATCCGCTCCACCTGCAGCATCAGCTCCACCTGCAGCATCACCTCCACCTGCAGCATCAGCTCCACCTGCAGCATCACCTCCACCTGCAGCTCCACCTGCAGCATCAGCTCCACCTGCAGCATCCGCTCCACCTGCAGCATCAGCTCCACCTGCAGCTGCACCTGCAGCATCAGCTCCACCTGCAGCTCCACCTGCAGCATCACCTCCACCTGCAGCATCAGCTCCACCTGCAGCTCCACCTGCAGCTCCACCTGCAGCATCAGCCGCACCTGCAGCATCACCTCCACCTGCAGCATCCGCTCCACCTGCAGCATCCGCTCCACCTGCAGCATCAGCTCCACCTGCAGCATCAGCTCCACCTGCAGCGCGGTGGAAGCGGCCTGTGATTCGCGTCCCATTAATCAAACACCTTAAAGCCCCGTAGCAGACGCTCGCACGTATCTTTCTTTAATCCTCTGCATTTTTAATCAGGCTAATCTTGCACATAAAGGAAGAGGTGCAAAGCAAAAAAGGGAAAAATGCGCCTGTGCCGCTCCCGCTTCTTGAATCTCTGGTGGCGATCGCTTTAAAGCTTGTGTCTGTTTTTATATAACTCTCCACTCCAGCTTACAAACACAAACTTTAATTTCTTTAAAGATCCCCCCCCAGACATGTTTAAAGATGTATATAACATACTCGACTTTGAATAATAATTTGTCTCTGAAATCTTCTCATTAGCATCTCAGAAGTAAAGCCGTGCTTCATTGTCTATTCTCAGTGTTTGTGCTCCTACATTTCCCATATCACACTTTGTTAGTTGCACGCTGGAGTCGTATCTCAGTCCAGTTTCAGTGTCACAAATCCTGCGCCTCCTTAGAATCCTATTGTCAATAAGCGGCGAGGAACATTCCACCGTTCAGCAGATGAATGTAAAAAAAAAAAAAGCTGCCTCGTCGGTCAGACTCTGCACATGCATCATTCCGTTCGGGAACATCCGTAGGAGCAAGTGGGAAAAAAAATCCTACTTTAAATTCTGAGGACATCTGCTGTCTTTCCTATTACATTCCGCCTCTCTCTTTAAATCCCTGCCTCTGTTGGACTTTCTGTTTTTTTTTTTTTTTCCTCGCTCCCTGTTTGGAATTCAGCCGTCTGTTTGCAGGCTTTTGTGTGCAGCGTTGGTTGCCAAGGAAACACGTTTGATCATGTCCATACATATACAATCTTAGCTTTTGGCCTCGGCACTTCACTGTGCGCCCGTTTCAGTCAATAAAGAAAAAAACTATGTTTCGTAAAACTTTAAGTTGCATTGAATGAACACATGTAGAGTGATGTGTGCATCATTACAGAAAAGCATAGAGTGGTGATTGATGTGGATGGAACATGTGTGGTCAATATGTATGTTCAAGTGTGTGTGTTCCTTTAAATATTCAAGATAGAAGCATGTAAAGGATAAAAAAAAAGACTCATCTGGAACGTAAAGCTGCGAATTCGTAAATTAGCGGTGTGATCGGCGGAGTTTACAGGCCTCGTAAAGCAGCGTTATGCAAACAAATCTGTTAAATATCAGCGCGCGAGCATAACCGTCCCTAATGAGTCCCAGGGGAGCGACGCCACAATGGGGCAGTGTTGCCGCCGCGGATGTAGGTCGGTGCTCCGTTTGCTCTTACTGGACGGAGTCTGTGGACCTTTGCTGGTTTTGCTTGGGTGTGGTCGTAGTGGGTGTTTCCATGTGGGGTTCCCTGCATTGGGACAGTAAGTTGGCCGTGACGTAACCATTCATGGTCAATGAGGACAAGCTGCAGTTCACACACTTGCAAACACACAATTACATCATCATCATCGGTGATAGCGATAGCTTTCATAGTCAAAATCGTTTTATGTGGTAAATGCATGCATGCAAACAGTTGCAATAACTCAAAATCACGTCACACCAGCAGTAACACAGTTTATTTAAAGTATGAATGCATATAAACACTTGAGTTGGAGCGGTAGACGGTGCAGACAAAAGGTAGGCTGCACATTATAGGTGGAAATGACGTAGAAGCTGCAGCCCACATCTCGCCAAATACTCAATGCAATGAGTGTTCGCGCAGGGGGGGAAAACTTTTCAAGGCGAGAGACGCCAGAGTTGTTCCCCGCGGCTGCTGGCAGGTTTAATATCACGCGGTGTCGCTGCCAGGGAGTGAGCGGCGCGTACCACAGATGCTGTCCCCTGCACGGCTTCTCCTCCACTTCCTCACCGCGTTCTCGTTTCCCGCGCTCGCTTCACGGGGTGCCTT
>JAYKQN010000019.1:17500-55000 GCA_036785175.1 Eupleurogrammus muticus | reverse complement strand
TGTATCTGTATATATGTATATATATATGTATATGTATATGTATATATATATGTATGTGTATATGTATATATATATATGTATCTATGTGTATATATATATGTGTATGTATGTGTGTATATATATGTATCTATGTGTGTATATATATATATATACACACACACACACACACACACACACACATGACCACTGGTAATGTGCTGTAAACGGTTTTCTAAACTGATACTGAGGGTTTTCCTGCAAAATATGTCCTCAGTTCAACCTTGCTGTGATTTAACAGACAGAAACTTTTTTCCACTGTATAATAAATTATCCTGTAATCTAAATACCCGGTAAGTAAGTACAGTGCATTTCTACTACTCTGCTCCTCGGTTGGAGCTCCGCTGCTTTTTTTTTTCTTCTTCTTCGTCGTTCGTACGAGGTCATTAAGCGTCACAGGACCTGTACGGCGTCGCTGGGGCCGGGCACTTCATATATTTTAATTAGATATGAGACATAACTCACACAAACGTTACAGCTCCGCGTCGTCCACTTTATTGTAAGGCCGTAAAATCCGAGGGAGAACGTGTTCCCGTGATCGAGGTTTCTCGTGAAAAAGGGGACATCACAACGCCATTCATCCTCTTTTTTTTCTTTTTTTCCCCTCTTGTCCTCCACTCCTTATGACCACCTTGAAACCTGGTCGTTGTGCACATCCCCTCTGACCCCCCCCCCCCCCCCCCCCTCTTGTGTTAGCCACTGTACTTTACAGCCCACTTCCAGCACAGCAGCAACAACAGAGGCTTTGTTTCTGCTGGAGCATCGGAGTAATGGGCTGGAAAATGAGCCTCTTTTTTTTTTGGTTGGGGAGTTGAAATTAACGCCATTTATTCCTAAGTAGCTGCTGCTACTGCAAACAGCATGGATGGATGAGAGAGAAGCACGGTCGGGAGGCAGGTCTGTACCCACAGAACAGATGACCAGCATCATGCGCTGCTTTATCTTCATTTAGATGGAGTCAAAAGTCACGTTAAGCGTTGCTTAAAACCAAAACCTGAACTTCGTTTATAATAAGGAGAAATGGAGGCTAATGCAGTGGAGTGTGGATGATTGGCCGATCTCTTATTTGATTGAAGCGCCAACAGTCGTGACCCAGAAAATGGGGGAAAAAAATGATCGTTTCCCTGTTAAAAACCAGCTCCTATCAGCGGCTCCTATCAGCGGCTGACATTATTCAGGAAGTTTGATTTCTTGCTTGAGAGGAGGCCCTCGCTGAACTTTGCATGATCACAGGAGCAACACTTGTAATTACCTCGCTTAGGATGAATTTTCCCTTTTTTTTTTTAGGTGGAAAAAAAAAAGCACTGGGTGGGGGGGAAGGTTTCCGCTTCACGGATATCCATCTCTCAGCGTCCTCTGACTTCTGTGCATGTTAAAGTAATTTAAGTCTTAAGTTATAAAGACATAAAGAGAGAGATTAAATGAATGAGCAGCATCAAAGCTGCAAAGCTGCAAACTTGCCTTCCGTCAAAATATTTTATAACCAGTATATCCCTGATGACATCATTTGGGTTATATTTTCAGGCTTGTATAATCCCTCTCCAGTAGAGTATTTTTTTTTTAAATGGGCTGATTAGTAGCACTTGAGATGCAGTTTTTCCAGATGAATAATGTTTACCTTCCTTGTGCGCTAAGTTGAGAATAAATGAAGTCAGAAGACACATAACACACTCATTCACAATCAAATCAGAACCTGGCTACTGTCTGAGACGCTTTGTGAGCTTGAATCGAACATGCACGTTGATAATTTCTGTACAGGGAGCACTGATTCGCCATCTGGTGCCTTCAGTGTCCGTGCGCTAAACTGGGTTAACTCCAGAGCTGTGTTTGTGGCAGGTGGCCAAAGACCCTGGCCGGCATCCTGGCCTTCCTGCCCTGCGCCCCCGCCACCTTCGGCTCCGCCCCCCGGCCCTCCGGCTCCGCCCCCCACCCGTCCGGCCAGAGGGAGAAGAAGGCGTGGCGGCGCTGCGACCGGGCAGGACGCTGGGCGGAGGAGGACTACACGCAGTGCCCGTACGCCAGCGAGCTGACCCGCGTCCTGCACGAGCTCACACAGGTACCAACGCAGCCGCGGGGCACTTAGAGACTCATCTGAATCCAAATTTATCTTCCCTGTCATTGAATTTTCTCTTAAACTTAGTATTAGGCATAGAAAAGTTGAATTAAAACCGCTTGTTCATCATGAGCTGCGTAAGTGACATGGTGATTCCTGCACTGTATGAAGGGACATCATTTCAGACAGAGGTACCTAAGTGTAGTGCTGATAGATGCATCTACTTTTAACCTCAGACTGTAACAAAATTCATTTTTAAGATGAAGACACGATTGATTTTCCCAATGATCAACATGTACCAAACCGAAAACCACAAAACCGTAATTTCAGAATTAAACCATGGGTTTTGTGAATGGTCCCGCCCCTATTGACGTATTCACCAACCTACTCAAACGTTAACAGCTCCGTGTCCCTCCAATGAGAAACAAACATCTGCATTGATTCAGTCATCGCCCACAGGTGTTTCCTTTATATATATATATATATACACACACACACACACACACACACACGATGCATGTTTCATCCTTCATTACTCATGTATCACCAGTTATAAAGCTCATGGAGCTGCCATGAAACCAGCATGGCACCGTTTCATTATTTAGAAAATGTTGTCAAAGCGGTTTCAAGTGTCACTGCTTTGTCGCGTTTTGAATTGTGATGGCGTCCCCCTCCCCCCCCCCCTCCAGTGCCGCTGAATATTTTTTTTTGTTCTGTTCCAGATCACCATCAACACCACCAACGCGCAGCCCCTGGGCCAGCAGCTGGTGGCCTTCACCAGCAGGGCGGCGCACTTCACCGACGTCATGGACGTCATCTTCGTCACGCACCTGGTGGAGAGGCTGACGAGGCTGGTGGAGAAGAGGCGTGACGTAAGCGACGCGCACACACACACACACACGCACACACACACAGGCCGCCCGCTTCCCTCCCCCCCCGTCACATTTGACCTCTCGCACTCAATTACGGGAATGACAAAATAAAGAAAAGCTCCTTCCTTTGAAAACGGCGCTATTTATAGAACGCTCTTTTCTTTGCTCGTTGACCCGATTCTTTGACTGCAGCTCCGGCTCAAATTGCATTTTTTTTTTCTCCCCCCATCGTGCGTCGTGCTCCTCTATCAAATCGGCGCCATGATACGTATGAAGCGGGAGCTGCTATTGTGTCTTCATTCAGACGTGGCTCATATGAGACGTAACAACAAGGCCTCTTCGAGAGCCCTGATTGGCGGAATATAAAAGTCCACTTCAGCGGGAGCCGCTTTAAAAAGAGACACGACAACGCGCCGTCGTCCCGTCTGCAAATCCTTCAAATCGATTCCAGACGGCTTAACTTTTCACCTCCTGTGCTTCCTCCTACCCGCCGTGGCGTTGGACCTGAATGACAATAACGGCTGTGGAGCGGTGTTAATTTTAATCCCTCAATGTCGTTTTATCCCTAAAGAAGAAACCGGGATATGAGTTTCATATAAGACTAAATTAAAAATAAAGGAAGGAAATATGATTATTTTGCAACTCTTTATAAAAGAAGCATATCAGGTCAGGTCTGTGTGTGAATATTCTCAGTCATCCAGCTCATTGTTCTCTTTCTCGAGTTAGAATCAAGGCAATTGGACTATTACGAGTCCGATTGCCTCGGCTAAAATTTGAGAGTTCAGTACATTTTCTTTTTACAGCCAGGAGAAATATCGAAATCCATCACGGCATTATAATACTCAGAATTAGACCACAATGAAAAATCTGGACAAAAAAAAGATTTTTTTTGGAATTTAATGGATTTTAAGTAAACATAGTGACTTAGTGTTATGAAGACAAGGTTTCTGGTCAAGCCTTGTTTTTACCTTTAGTGAACGTATCTCGTGGCCAGAGGCGATCGGAGGACTTAACGTCATGCTGAAGGTCAGGGTGTGTGTGTGTGTGTGTGTGTGTGTGTGTGTGTCTGTGTGTGTGTGTGTGTGGAGGGGGGGGGGGTGATCTTGGCTCTCGCTCGTCCAATTACTCATCATAGGTCACCCGGGAGGAGACATTATTAGGGGATATTTTCACTTTTAGCGCTCCTGGAGGCGACGGCGTTCCTCCAACAAAGGAAAGTACAGTAGGTAAATAGCGAGCTGCCATCCCAGAGACGTGATTATGCTGCATCGGAGCCACTAATCTAAATTAAATCTCCCTGTAATGAATGAAGCCATCGCCGCCTTGCCTCACAGTTCTGACTGCAGATTATAAATGTGCCTGTTGTTGCAGATGTGATTGATGTGCATGATGAGCCTGCCTCTGTGCGTGTGGGCTTTCATTCATTTATTTATTTATTTTTTCCGTTTTTTTCTGTGTCTTGTGTGTTTTTCCGCAGCTGGGGGACTACATATCCGACATAGCCAGCAACATGATGCTGGTGGAGGAGCACATCCTGTGGATGGCCCAGAACGAGGCGCGGGCGTGCACCCGCATCGTCCAGTGCGTGGAGCGCATCGCCGACCTGGCGCTGACCGGGGACAACCAGGTCATTTCTAAGGTACGACCGGGACGTTCAGCCAGGGGTCAAAGGTCGACCGTATGAGCGGCACTGCTGAAACTGTCCAGTGGTGTAATCCTATGAACTTGGAACCACATACAGATACAAGTGGACCTTTAAATGACAAGAAACCAACATAGCACAAAATGTACATTTTGCACATTTTTAAAACTGTATTTTATAAATCTTTTGACTTTCTCATCTTGCCAGCCATGATTTGCAATTCATCATATTTCTGTTATTCCATTTGATGTGTCACATTCAACATGTATTTTCCTTCTGCACACACCATCTCCTCTGCTTCTCTTCCTGAGGGTTCTTGCAAACTGTGAAGCCCATTGGAGCAAATCTGTGATTTGTGATTCTGGGCTCTACAAATAAAATAGAATTGAATTCATCCATGAGGAAATATGATAGATTTCACAGTTTCAGTCACTGAGTATAAAAGCATCTGCTTAATGACCAATCATAAAAATCTCCTCCCTTCCCCCCCTCCCCCCCAGGTGTCCGCCAACATCGCCCTGGAGGCCTTCCTGATCCGGCCCTCCAGCTTCCTGGGCCTGTCCTGCACGGCGCTGCAGCGGCCACCCTTGTCCGCCGCCGCCTCGGACGCGGGGCGGGAGCGCGACGCCGCGGCCGAGTCGCTGCTCAACTTCAAATGCCACACGGTGAACAGCAGCGGCCCCCCGGCCAGCCAGCTCAGCAAGGTAAAGGCCCGGCATCGCTAACTATTTTACTCTACTCTGCTCTATGGGGGGGGTCAGGAAACATCCACTTATTATTTGGGTTTCCGTACAGATTCAGGTATGAGAAATGAAGGGGCAGAACATCATCTAACAGGAGGAGCGAGAAATAAAATATGAAAAAGGTGGAGCACGGCTCAGCGCCGTAGCTGATGAATATTCCTCGAAAAGCACACGGCAGGAACACACCAGAAGTTATTTGTCCTGGCGGGATGGCACCTTGTTTGGGTCTGTCGGCGAGCCGTACATCAGCGGCTGATGGGGAGGGGGGGTGGCCCGGGGGGGGGGCAGGTCCTTTAAACAGGCCGGCCGTTTGGGAGTCATGGAGGTCTCGTGATGGATCATGTGGCCTTGCGTAGCTGTCACTTTAAATCTGCCCGCAGCCTCATCATGGCGCCGATTGGAGCCGTCCCCACTGACAAATACCACGTCAAGCGTTTGAACTGTTTGTGCACCTTTAGCTCTCTTTGTGTGTGTGTGTGTGTGTGTGTGTGTGTGTGTGTGTGTGTGTGTGTGTGTGTGTGTGTGTGTGTGTGTGTGTGTGTCTGCATACTTCATTTCTCCCATCTTATTCTCATCTTGTGAGTTGGTGTCAGGTCTCTGGGGTTTTGTCAGCGATTGCTACGCTTGCAAGTGCCACCTCCAGGCTGTGTGTATGCATGCGTGCAGGTGGCACGTGTGTGTGTTTGTTAACGCAAAGTCGGCGTAGCTCGCCGTCAGAACGCCGCGAGATCCCCTTTTCCAGACTTTTGCTAGACCACCTCTCGACGGTTGCCAGATGGACTTTAAATTAGGAGGCAAATGTGGAGGTGGTGGTGGTGGTGGGAAAAAAAAGCAATTATTTCAGGAACACACTGAGAACACGTCTCCGTGAATGCACTCATTAGTTTTGGCAGGCCTCCGTATACCCAGGTCCAGAAAACACAACACAAATAAACAAACAGTGGAAGGAGGAGAAAAAAAAAAAGGTGTTGTTGCAAGAGTTGAGTTTGTCTTGGCTCCTCTCGTCCTTGAGGCTGAAATCTCAGTTTCTGCAAACTGTGGACGGGAAAAGATGCGTTGATGTGGGTCGCTCTGGTTTCACTGTCAATCGTCATATATGTATGTAGCGATCAGGTTTAATTTCAATTACAACACAATGCTGTGACGAATAAAGAACGAGAATTTGGTGGTTTTGCTAAATAATAATTTAGAAATTATTTAAGATAGCCTGTTTTTTATTTTATTTAGCAGCAGTAAAAAAAAAAAAAACTTGCAATAAGAGATTCAGATTTTATGAAAAAAAAAAAAAAAAGCTTTCTAATCTCAGCCCTGGCCAAGGAGGGATAGTCACACACTCAAGTTTTGATCAATGGATGTGCTGGGCATCTTTCAAAGTTGTTAATGCAAAAGTTGTATTCATCTCACTTACACACACACACACACACACACACACACAGATCCTTTTGTCTCGCAGTGAGAAATGGCTTTTTATTAGGGGTTTCCATTATGTTATGGAAACAAATGGATATGTGGTGTGTAATTGCTCCTTCTTCTTCTCTCCTATCGCGACTTCATCACCTGCACCCCCCCCTCCCCCTCCCGTATATAAAGGAGTGCCATTATGTACAAATGATTGAGCTGAGACTGTGATGGAGATCATTACTGTATCACCGGCACGGCGAGAAGGAATCATAATAATGGCGCGGCTCAAGAGCATTCGGAGGCGTTGGAGGCCGACGCCGTCCCGTATCTCTTCATTAGAGTTAATCTCAATTTAGCGAGGCACGTTGACTTAGAACATTACATAAATGAAGTGTCCAATTTACTGAAGTAGTCCGGGGAAGTGGCTCGTAGCTGGAGAGGCCTCGCACGCATCCATTTCCCTTCAATCAGATTCCAAAGGTGCCTTACTACATTTTATATATAGGACTGCTGCCTGGTTCTGCTAGATGATCAGCTTTTGCATGTTTATGCCTTAAATAGTTTAATTCCAGGCCTGAGAAAGAATTATAAGAATGGTTATTACAAAAAAAAAAAAAATTTTTACTGTGACTAACCGACCAATGAAAATTTATTCACCAAAACCTTTACAAGAGAGGAATGTAAAGTCAATTTGTAAGGAATAAAACTCGATTTTTGGACTGAAACTGGCTGGCTGTTCTACATCCGACAAATGCGCTGCTGTTACCTGACATTTCCTGGTGCCTTTCATTCAGAGGGTGCAGCCAGTGCCTTGGTGGCAAGCCTGCTCTTAACCACTTTATATATTTGTGTAGAAAAGGGTAGGAAAGGTCAACTTCCGGGGGCTCGAGTTGAAGGAGTGTAATTCTATTTGCACCTCGTTTGGCATGCACATGCTTGTCCTCATACTCCTGCTCGCTGGGAGTTGCACTGGGCTCCTACTCGACAGCGCTTTTTAATGGCGGAGGGGAGGGCGAAAGTGACCGGACTGTGAAACACTCTCTATTTAATTCACCGGGCACGTGGGGGGGGCAGAACAGAAACACCTCGGCAATTACTAATAATGCGGGTTGGAAAAAAAAAAATATCTCACAGCAGGTCCAGTGCTTTTATCACATGGAATTCAATCTCACACACAAGACTCGGAAATGAAACTCAGATCCTCACTCGTACCCAGGTAGTTTATGTATTTTTTTTTGGGGGGTTGACGTAAAAGTGAAGTTAATAAATATATATAGCCCCTTTTTGGACATGCACTGCAACCCAGAAATGATCCACCAGCCATAAGCGGACACACTATTGTAGTTGCATCGCACTGGCACCAGCTCCCTGTGCACAGAGCTTCCCTTAAAGCAGCCGTGCACCTTTACAGGTCAGATAGGGAATTTATAATCAATCCTTACATCACGTCCTGCATCATGCATGTTTACCCTCAAGCAGCATTTCCAGTATTTGTCACTGACCACAGACAATGTCCAGTGGTGCGATGCACGTAAAAAAAAAAGAGGTTTGTCCTGAGTGCATCAGTCAAAGAGGGTTATATGAACCTTATAATATGCATGTGAAAAGATTTTCCCTTTTCTTGTACTTTTATGTGATTAACCATTATTTCTTTACAGCCGGGCGATATAGACCCAAGACGATTAAAACTTTCTCGCTTTCGTCAAAAAAAAAAAAAAAAGGCTCGTAGCAGGGCTCGCCTCTCCTCCGTTTTAACCAAATTACCCCGTGCTAAGCAAATGTAGAGGTTCAACATTCAGAAATAAAATCCGACGATTAATTAAACGTTTTAATTCCGTGTCACAAATGTCAAGAGTCAATTACGCGATTGCTCGAGCCGTGGCGCACGGCAGTCGAATGTGGCGTGATCAGGGGAAGAAAAAAAAAAAAAAACACGAATACTCTCTGATTTATAGGCTTCATTTATAGGCTGTGATGAATGACGACCAGATCAGATTAACGTGGGAAGTGCTTTGTTTCAGCGGCTAATTTAGAGCTAATTTAGATCCGATATCGCGTTTTATCTCTCTGTTAAATTTTAATTCTTAACATTAATGTTTTTGACTTTGATGTATGTTACGCTGCATGAGCAGCAGAGGATTGCATGCGTTTTATATATATTATATATCTATCTATGTGTGTGTGTGTGTGTGTGTGTGTGTGTGTGTGTGTGTGTGTGTGTTATATTTTGGGGATCAGAGTCTGAAAAGATGCATTGAATCATAGAGTAAATGCACGATATATGCGTACGTATTCTTTTTTTTAATTGCACGTACAGAACCGATGCACACGCTGCACCTTCGCCGTGCTGCAGCAGCCTGGCGGCCGTTCCCTTATTATTAACATGAACGGCGGCACACGCGAAGAAAGGAGGCTTAAAAGTGATTAATCGACCCGCAGACTTCCCTCGTAAACTCACTTTCTCTCCCAGGCTGCGGGCTGTCTGGGAGATCTGCTGCCTGTCTGGCTCTGGCAGAGGCTCAACGCCGTTTAGAGCCGCTACGAGTCCAACTGGACGCCGGCACGCGGCATATGGGCCCGCTGTGCCCGCACCTTAGTGCCAAAGAGTGGCGTGATAAGCTGAACGATATAAGCGGAAATGCACTCACCTTCGAGTTGAGTTTATGTTGATTTTGCACACACGTCTCCAAATGACCATAACACGGAATTCATGCTGCTTAGCAACAATGGCGTCCGTTCACCCCTGCCTGTTCCATTCAGGTCCGTCTCACCTATCGCGGCGTTCGTCAGCTGGGACCACTTAGGAAGGAAGGTCAGGGCCGTCATCCTGTCCTGTGTTGTACTCCGGATACGACGGGAGTTTCCTGGTCTGGCATGTCGGCCCCCAGCCGCTCCAGGGCTGAGGTCAGCGTTTGCAATGAAATTTAACATTAGATTACAGATAGCTGTTATTAGGGTTGTTTTTGTTGGCTCTGCGAGGTGCATTCACCCTCCTCGGATGCGGGGAACGCGACCTTGAAGGCAGCCCGTCCCGCGGTCGTCGGCGTTTTCATCGTGATGCATTGCCGCTGCAGCGGCTACAACCTGTAGTAATAGAATGAATCAGTCCAATGACCCGGAGCTTGATTCAGTCGTAAAGCTTAATGGCCACTAATCTGTAACTTTATTGTAAGCTGTTACAGAATCCATTACGGGAGTGGGTTACCTGCAAAATATTCCCGTGAATTAGGAGGGAAAAAACACACACACACACACACAACATTCTTGGGAAAAAGTCAGTAACACTGAGTAAAAGAATGATATTGCATTGCAACCACCTACTATACTATACTACTACTACTACTACTACAGCATGTACTGATCTGGCTGCAGTGTACTGAAATACCAGGATGTTGCAGTCAATAACCAATGTCCAGTGTGCATCCGTGCAGTCTCCCACAATGCATAGCATTGGTTACAGTAGCAGAAATTGGATGAGAGCAGGCTGCAGGTCCATGCTAGCCACTGGAAAACCTTGACCTGTACGGCCTTGCATGCATATGAATATGAAAAAGTTTAGGCAAAGCTGAGTGAATAGTACATTAGTACCCATTCATTGTTAGTGGGCATCACACACACACACTGTACAGGCTCAGACCTTACACTTCATAATAATATGTAGCATAGATTATGTCAAATTCAGGATTCCTGTGTAACAAGGGTCAAGGTCTCTTGCTTGATCCTTTCTTGCTGTATTTGTAAAAAACAAAAATCCGCCGTAAAAATAAAAAAAGCACCAGGTATTTTATAAGACTCTGCAGCAGCATAGATTTTCCGCCCTGAAAACACATTAACATGTACTGATTTAACCCGGTGTGGTGCTGACAGGACAGATTCATGTGACAAGAGGGGAATCCGCCGCTGGGCTCGGGCCAACCTAAGCAGATGATTGGTTATTTCCAAAACACGACGACGAGTCTGAGAGTCTGCGTTCGAGGTTCGTGTTGGCCTATAGATGCGTTAGTTTTATGCTGTATGTTAACATTCTGAAGATGAGCTAGTGGAGTTTTAACCATGTTTACTGTCTAGTGTGCTGACATACTAACATTTGGTTGGAATTAAAACTTATTATAGTACATCAGAGGCTGATGATTGGCCGTAATTCAATTTTTTTTAAGCGAATAACAGCATCTCTCAAAAATCCCACATTTCGAACTCACAGCGGCACTAAAGGGAAAGTCAGGGTATCAAAGTCATTACGGTTCATCTTCTGGGATCCATAAATGTCACACATGTCCGTACAAAATAGCGGCTTCAAGCCGTCGAGTCGACGTTGAGATATTTCACCAAGACGCGTGGAAGTTCCCCCCCCCCCCCCGAGGCGCCATGTCCCAAACGTCCCCCTGGCAATCCATCCCATCACTTCAGACACTCCAAAAACAAAAATGTCAACCCGTGCCGTCCCCGGAGACGTGTCATTGGCAGGGCTTAAAATGAATTCCTGTACGTCGGTATGTGGGACACACATAAATTAAGGAGCAGGCTTGTCTTTTGACCGTTCTGTACATACTAGAGGCAGAAAACAATCAGGTTTCTATTGAGTAATCAAAACCGATTTTTCACAGAAGTATGCTGAAATCATTCCTGAATATAGAGAGAAGTCTTCAAGCGTTGACCTGATTATGCATTTTACTGGGTTATCTGAAGTGGGAGCAATTTCACATTTGACATTTACATGGTTTTTCATAATCAAACAAACAGGAGATGACCCACCAGTTTTATTCTCAGATTCACAGCCAATGTTTTTTCCTTATCTGTTGGGTAGAAGCTCATATTCACATTGTGACATTGGACTTAATATGGACTATCAGTGTCCCTTTTGGTCGGTGGCATCTTAAACATGTCAATTTCATTTTCAGCTATAGGAAAATGAATGAATGCAGGCGGCCATGTTTGTTAGTTTGCTGCTGACTGTAATGTACCTGTCGCCTCTGGAGTCTTTCGATGTTCACCACAAAAACATGAGATCGCCGGCCTTGTGTTATTTCATTTGCCTCATCTGTCATAAACCCCCAGGAATCTGCATATTTTAAACCCGATAATAACATATTCCCGACCCGTCCAGTGTAAGAACAGCCTCTTCAGATCTGCAATTAAAAGCGTCTCGTCAGCATCTTCGCCCGCTGACCTTTGTCTGTTCTCGCGTCGTCCAACGCCGCGGTGTCACTTTATTTACGACGGATTCTGAATTATAATCACAAGTCCCTAAATGACACAAACATGTGGCGTCTTATCCTGTTTTCCGTGTCGGGGGGTCGGGGGGGGGGGGCGATATCTATCTTTGATCTGAACTTCCCGAGCGTGTGATTAATTGGGGATGACAGTCTGAAACAATATTTACAAGTTTAGATCCCTTCCTTCTCATTGACAGGTAATTAGTGGGAGCCTTTAGGCTGAATGGGTGGGGTGCCCCCCCCCCCACCCCCACCCCCCCCCCCCCCCCCCCCCCCCCCCCCCAGATAGCCTCCCTCTCCGCTCCACAAAGCCACACTGATTTTTAATTGCAACGCGTGGGTGTTTGTTTGTTTTTGTTCTCCCTTCTTTTTTTCCGGGGGGGGGTCGATTGTGTTTGTGCTTTTCTGGGTGTGTTTGGTGTGTGTGTGTGTGTGTGAGCTGCCCTCCAGGTTACGGCTCTATCCGGGGACGCTGCTGCTGCAGCAGCGCAGCGCGAGCCGGCGGCGGCCGCGCGGCGTGCGAGCTCCGTCTCCAGCGCCGGCGTCTGAGACGACTAAACATGACCCAGTTTATCTCCAGTCGGTAAACACGGCGCTTTTATGAATGCGAATGCCTAATATCTTGATAATTTGCTTCTAATTGGAATGCATTACAGCGAGGGGGGGGTGTTGTGTACAGTCCCTTTAGTCGGCAAGCAGGAAGTTTCGGAGTGTTGTAGCGGTGTGAGAATTCCCGCCATATTTGCCATGCAAACAACCACGGGTAAATCGTGTGGGTGGTGAACTGCAGTCAAGTGTCAAATGACACAAGGTTGTATTGCATCACATCATGCATTGTAATGAACAGCGTGCATGCAGTGGGTGAGTGCGCGTATGTACATATGCACGCTTTTCTGCGTCGTTATAGGTGAATATATGCATATTTATTTACCCGCCTGCATCATTTGTTGTGCACACATTCGGGACGTGTGTGAGCAACCGTATGCGTGTGCATGAAGGCGTATCGAAATTTTACCGCTCACCCCCCACCCCCCCCAGGAGGAACGGCATCTCCCTCTCTCTCTCTTTCGCAGCCCTGTGAAACAAACAGGCCTGTGATGCAGCAGTGAGAGGCCTTGAATGCTAAACACATCATAAGAGAGGGGAGGAGGAGGAGGAGGAGGAAGACACACACACACAAAAAAAGGATGTGATACAGCGAAAAAAAAAGTGACAAATGAAGGAGTGGAGACAGACAGGTGGACGTGTCCGGGGGAATGGAGAACGAGAAGTGAGATGGAGCGGCCGGAGCAGGGGGAGAATGGGGAAGAAAAATCGTCCTATCAATGGCTGCAGATCAGCAGGCCCCGGGGATTTCTGCTGAATGGAGAGACAGAGATTCATCTGCCCTTTTTGTAAAAGAGTGGATCCTTTCCTTTTCCTTGAATCGCTTGTCCCGTCCCATCTTTCCTAGAAATCTAACCTGTGGAGCTTCATGCCGCGCTATACAAGCACCTCCATGTGTTGTCCAATGCAGACTTTTTTTTTTTTTTTTGCTCGTCTCTTGACTTTTCTGTATTTTCACACGTTTCGCAAAGATCTCATTTCCTCCGTGGGGTTGCAGCGCTCTTATCAGACGGGCTCGCACCATATTGTCAGCCAGCTGCGTCCTGACAGCTACTCGTACCGTAGGAACCGACGGCTCCAGCCTGCCCACCGCTTTGGGAGGGGGAAAAAAAAAATAATCCTTTTGAAAAATAGGTCATATTCAATTATACTTTGTATCTGCATCTTAACAAAGTCTTCTGAAATCATGTCAAAGGGAAAGTAAAAGTTTCCCTGCCCGTAGCCACGCATCTCGTGGAACCGTCGACATGTCACAGTGAGATAATGAAACGAGGAAAATTCAGCTCGGCAGATACTTCTTCTTTTTTTTTTTTTTCAGGGCTGTTTGGAACTGACGGAGGAATAATGCAAAGACGTTGGTATCCTGTGCAAGTGTGTGTGTGTGTGCGTGTAATTTCCAGGAGAGGGGGTTTCATGCCGTACTGTTTAGCCTTTATCCCTTTAACATCTCTGACTGTGTTAGACAATTCTGTTGCAAATCAATGACAAGCACATTTTCCCAGCTTATATTGAATTTATACACAATATAAAGTACAGTTGCACAATTGGAATCATTAATTGGCTGAATGGTTATTTTCTCCATTAGGAATTTCTCAATTTATTAACCAGAATATTGACGATATAAACACATGCTCCTCTGCTGGTGATTGTTCCATTCAGCGTATCACGCCGCGTGGCTGTAGAGGCTGTTTGTCCTGGAAACTTGACATTGTTGATGTGCAGGCTCCCGGCCAGCGGCGGCAATATGGTTCATGTCCCAGCGCGACGCTGAAAAGTGTGCGCCCAGCTGCTTATGTATGTCACTACGCGTTCGGAACAAGTTTGACCCCCCCCCCCCCGTGTGCGCTGGGCAAACTTCATCCACATAAATATTGTAAGTGGTGAATATAACATACACATCAGCTGACACGACCCCGGTCCAGTGGAGATGGCGTGCAGCATAACCCGTCCAATCTGCAATAAAGAAGAACCCGCCCTTCTCGCATTTCCTATTCCCACTGATCTCCAGCCCCCCCCCCTTTTTCCCCCCCTTCCTTTTATCCAGCGAACAGACAGATCGGACATGTATAAATTTGTATTTTAAATGCTGACTCCGCTGTTGCGTTTGGAGTTTACATGAGATTCAGATGTCAGAGGTTAAGGAACCAGGCGTGGTGAAAACCTCTGATGTATTAGATATGAGCTTATTCCAATTTTTTTGAGCTGCCATAGTAATAGCACACACATCCATCTACACCCACACACACACTCCTTGCCCCCCCCCCAGCAAACTCTGGGCCAACTGGCTCCCGTTGCCTCCCATGCGCTGCTTAATCTGGCCTGTCCTGCTTCTTTTCTTCCACCTTTTTTGCTTCTGGACCACAAATCACGGCGCTACTGACTCCCGTTTTTCATCCTCCTCTGTCCCTCACCCCCCCCCCCCCCCAATGCCCAAAACTAGGGTGCATCAGCAGGGAGTCCTTTTGCAATCCGTCTCTTCTGCTCCACGTCTCCTGCAACTGCTTCTCTCACACACACACACACACGTGCACGCCCCCCCCCTTCCCATGCGTTCCTCTGTCTGTTGCAAGCTGCTTTCATCCTATGTGCTGCTCTATGTGGGGTAATTAGAACTAAATTAAAAGAACATTCAGATTGCTGTAAGAGCGCGTGCTGCCCAAGGACAAGGAGTGTGTGTGACAGCCGTGCAGGAAAAAAAAAAAAAACTGCAATAACAATCCACTGGCGGCGTTGGCTTACATTATACAGTAATGTTACACACCAGCGTGTCGCTAAGCTGCAGCGTCCCTGATGCGGAACAGATGTTCGTATGTGACAGCGTTAAAAACAAATATAAAGCTTTCACAAGAGGAAAAAAAAAAAAGCCAGAATCTAATTACCTCTTTGACATTGGTTGGGGTTGACGTTGAACTCCTGTTGAACTTCGTCTGCTGTGAGACGCCGAGGTGCCGAGAAAGACGTGGCGCCGCGAGCATACAGTGGGTCGCGTTGGTGTGTGTGTATATATATATATATATTTATTTTTCTTTTTGACACCCGAGCGATGCCGCTGTGCAGCTCTTGACGACGTGGATGTGACAGTTTCGTACGAAAGGCAGCGCGCGGCCTCAGCGAGATTCTACTCGGGGAGATATGGGGATAAATCTGCCCAGACACATGCACACACACTCTCACACACACTTGAGAGAACATCTGTCACGTCCCATATGAAACACCTGTCCACCCTCCTCCACTGTAACCACAGCAGACTCATTTAGAAATGATCCTCTCCTCTGAGTACCAGCTCCATCCACATCGCGTTTTTTTGGAGGAAAAACTGTCTCCACTAATGCCCACGAAAAGGAGAAGGAAGGGGGGGGGGGTAGAAAAGTACTTTTTCTAATTGCTCCGCAGTGTGTTTGCATGTTGCACCATCTGTGGAGCTTCTGCGGTTCCCCTCAATTAGAATTCTTAGATCAATGAGATTGGAGTTTTACTGCATCGCCAGAGTTTGCTCAGATGGAATCTGCTGCAAGAGCACCCGGCTTTCACAACTTCTAATTACAGCAACACTCCGCTTCTCTCTGGATCTCTGGGATACCGCTCCATATATTCCTCTCTAATTATTGTTGTTCCTCATGTGGAAATGGTAGTTTTTTTTCCCCTTTCCCTCCTGTATCCAGCGCTGCACTGTGCAAAGCTGTAAATTTGGCATAGCAGCTCGGAGTCCTCCCACTGCGTGTTCATAATTTGGGATTTACTGAAACAATATAAGCTGCTTATTCTGATGAAATATGTGAAAGTCTCATACGGGAGGAGTCGAACAAGCAAATACAGACACTAACCACACACACACACACACACACACATAGCGTTCAAACTCTTTAACACCATTTTATATGGTATAACTGGTGCGATTGCTTCAGTCTGTTCTTCTAATTTGAAACAAATTGCAAAAGTGATGCTTTAATGAGAATGATATTGACGTCTAGAGTTGCTCGTACCAAAAAAAAAATAAATAACAAACCACTGTTCAAAATGGAAAATCCATTGTGTTTAAATATAAATCACTGTGGGGGCTGGAATGACATTTATTTAGATTCTTTATCTGGTGAGATACAAGTTCGCCAGGGGCCTGTGAGTCTTGCATAAGAACAACACATAAGATACGTGTGTCGCTTCCCACAGAAAGAGTTTAGAAAAACTTGACTTGAGAACGCACCGGTACACAAACTCTGACTCATGCGAGTATTTTGGAGACGAGGGGAATCTGTGACGGGGATGCTGAATTGAGGCCAGATTGTACAATGATTCTTCAGGTTGCCACTAATATCGAGCATTAAAGATGCACGCTTTGAAAGTGATCAGGGGATTGGGAGTAATAGCAGAATGAAACGAAGAAACGGAGAAGAGGAAGGGAAAAAACGATGTTTACAACATTTGCGGTTTATTTACGAGATGACGATAATTCACTAAAGAGCGTAGCTGCACGCGGCACCAACAGAAGACCCGACTTCACCAAAAGGCGGGATGGTTGAATAAGTTTAAATCACCAGACAAATCCAGACAAATGGAGTTATACAGGCGTTGTAGGAGGAGGGTTCATCCTGCGTATTGCGGCTTGGGCCTTTATTTGGAACAAGGCCACAATTAGAGACAGGCCTCTATTTCTATTTGAGCATAACGGACCACCAGTAGAAGGAAAAACAACATTGAGTGTCTATTCGAACCTAAAAAATAACTTAATTTATTGAAAAAGTATAGTATGCATGCAGAACACTGACAACATCAGCAAAAGGCAACTTAGTGGTTTACACAGCTTAAAAAAAATCCTCCAATTCAAATTAATCCTCCTCCTCCATCTCTCCACCGTAGCCATGGCTTAGTATTTCTAGGGCTCTTGTGGCTTTCTAATGAGATAAAAAACTGTCTTGTCTATTTTTGTGTTCAACTAGACACTTGGTTCTAATAATAGGCCTTTATTAGAGACCAGTGTTTATTTAGCCCAGACCGCTTGCTAGTGAAATTATATTATAATAGAAATTACAGTATGTGAGACAATATAAATTATACTCATAAATTATGTGTTTCTATGAATTTACAATATATATTTAATTTCTGTGATCATCCATATTGTAATTGTGTAAGCACATGCACAAGCACATGTTCAGGACATTAGACCAGAAGCAGCTTCCAGACAAATCCTAGAGCTCAGGGGAACTTCCCTGTTTGAGCAGATGAATGTGAGAACAGCCTCCGAGTGTTGGGAGTGGAAGCTCAACTGCATGAAGGGGCTTTAATTATAGATGCGTGTTATCATAAACAGGCCGTGTTACTTCTGCCTGTAGTGAGCCATAACTATTCCATAAGCACCTTTTCAATTTCTAAAAAGATATAAGCCCAACTCAAGTCTTATCCAATTTCGCCTGTGATGTATTATTGAACTATTAATGAAATATTGAGCGCTTACAGTGTGTCTCACATTCACCCCGTAACCAGAGCACAGTGGGGGGGGGGGCTCCACAGGTCCACCCTGACTGCGTGCAGCAATGCACTTCCCAGCATCCAATTTTTTTTTGGGAATTGCTTTTTGCAGCAGCTGCATTATATGCACCCACCTTGATTATTCGTGGCAACGTTGGCGTGCATTTTCGAGTTGATTGTGATTCCTGAAGTTGGGGGGTAAATTACTCACACTGACCCGTGCACATTCTGTATGGACCCCCCTCGCTCCTGTTTTTTTTTTTTTTTAAACGAGGCCCTGTCCGGTTAATGAGCTGCTTCTGCAGCCGCGGACTCGCTGCGGGCCTAATCGTGATCCTAAACAAACTAAACACAAAAATACAAAATAAAATCTTCGCTCGGGGCCGTTAATAACAGACTTTGTTTGATTCTTAATTAATTCGACTTCACAGCAACACTATTAAAAAACACTATAGCAACCCTTGCCGTATATTCTAACAGAGGGTGATGTGTCCAACACATCCGACTTGTGGAATCCTCATCTCCCATTACGTTCACTAGAAAAAAAAAACAAAAAAACTCTGGTTATCTTCTTCTGACTCGGACTGAAGAAACTACAAATCATTCGCCGCGGATTTACTGTCAACCTCCGGAGGTTATCCATAAAAAAACATTCTGTGGTCAATATGTGTGTGGGCTGCAACAAGCCCGATATTATATGACTGCAGCCAGAAAGAGAAATAGAACATAAACCCAGCAGAACATTGATATTTACACTCTACTGTATATCTATATTATGATGCACCGGGGCTATCGCTGCCGTTCCCTCCCCTGCAGCTGAATTCTGACGCTACAGCAGTGGTTATTCTGCTCTTCTGTGTCCACGTATCTGTAGTGTTTAGACTGGTAATTACAGCAGAGGAGAGAGGGATCCCGCTCAGGGCCCCCCCCCAGAATGTTAATGCCTCATCGGTGTGGATGAGGTTGTGTAAAGTTTGTTTTCTACTGCGTGATTCAGAATGGAACCGTGGGTGTGTGTCGTGTGAGAGCTAGGTATTTGTGTCCTCATTAAAAAAACACCCACTTAATGCTTTTGCACTCCTTTGAGCTTGTAAGATAATGAAAGGCAATGATGTCAAATAGTATAATGAGATTATGTTCATATCATTTAGTTCATAAAATAGATTAAAATCTCAATTCAATTGAATTAATTCATTCTACCCCTCAATCACATTGATTATGGTTTACCTACACACTACTGAACACATGCTTGACCCTCGTTAAAGACTTTTTGACGTTCGTGTCAGGTGTGATAGATTTCCGCTGTCTCTACACGTTGAGAAATATAATTAAATGTCTGTTGTGTATGGGATAATCGGCTAACAATCTAAATCCCATTCGAGCAACGGGCCGCTGTGATTAACTTCTTCCTCACTGCCGATTAAATCCCAGTATGCAAACCACGGTAATTACCAAATTACAATGAATATACAGGGAGGTGCAGCAACACTCCACATAATGAGTGGGACACGTGGAATGGGGAACGCTGTGTCTGCACAGGAACACCTGTCTGACTGTAGCCACAGGAAGAGGAAGGCTGCGCTGCTCTAATTATCCTCCCTCCTGTTCATCCCTCTCACGTGTGCATCCGAGTGTGTAACCTTCTCCCTCGCCGCCGTGTAATCCGGCGCGGTCGCCGCTCTGTGTTCTCCTGAAGAGCGTGAGCGACTCCCGTCCCCGGCTAATCCGAGAAAAACCGAGGCTCTGGGCTCTCCTCTTTATGCACGGCGGCCGACGCCAAAAATACGCCTAAGACGGAGGGATCGTCCGTCTCCTGCCAGCGGCTCGGCTCATCTCACGCCGCAGGCCGCTCTCGTCGTTCCGCCGCCGTCTGATGACGTCAGGCAGCAGATTGGTGTGTGAATGGTATCCATGGCGACAGATGATCTTGATCGGTGATGGGAATAATGGCGTTAAAATAAATGTTGTTACTAGCGCTGTTTCTTTTTTTGATATTTGTAACAGGTTTGTTCTTCTTTTTCTTCTTTCGTTAGCTGCAGCGCGTTGCGTTCACAGACCCTCAGGAAATCCCAGTGCATATTCAGACCCAAACGAAAAGTAATGCAATAGTTATTTTTATAGTGCTTAGTTCATTCAATTATTAACATAAACATGCCCATCATTGCTTTTGATGGACCGCTGTGTGTGTCTTTGCTGTTTCTATTTCTTCATTCCCCATCACACACCTTCACTACAGCGTAGCGTAAAGTCACGTGACGGGTACGATGATGTACAATGGCGTCACATTGGGCCAGTCATGACTTATTAGCAAAACTTGTCTCCATAGCCAAAAGCCTCGTTTACCTTTTTACGGACACACATAGAAATCCACCCTCCTGCAAGCGTAAAGACCTTTTTTTTTCAAATTTCTGGTTTGCAATTCTTTGTGAATAAGAAAAGGATGGATGGAAATCCAACTAATGATTAGTTGGATTTTGTTCTGCCTCATTAATATTAATGAACCCCCCCCCCTCTGACAGGCTAGTTTTGAGTGGCTGTATGAGGAAAAGTGAGCAGCGGTTGTGTAGTTAAGTCCTGACAGCTCGTTTTAACATGAGCCAGTATTTAACAGACTAAACCTTCTTCCACAATATGCGATGGTTTAATGTACATATTAAAGCTGGATGTCTAGTTAATATAGCAGGAGTGAGACTGATGCAATTATCCACACATGTGCGATTCCATTGGTAAAAAGATGACGTCTATGAGACCACAATTATTATTTCAATAGACCCGAGTTCACCTTCATGTGATTTTATGACAGCGCTGCTGGTGTGTGTTTGCGTTGAGGTTTTGCCAGTGAATGAGCGATCTGATCTGTGTGTGTCACACGCACGTTTAGGGGGTTGGCGAGGTGGCGAGGGATGGGGTGGGGGGGGGGGTCACCGCGCCTTAAATAATTCATCCCAAAGGTCCACAGAACCAGGTGTTTCTGACTGGAATCGCCTGGCGTGTTCCGGAGCTGCTGCTGACAGTGAGACGTGTTTCAGCCCGGCTGCCGGACACGGCGGCTCCTTTATAATTCATGACGGTTCCATAAGGAATAAAAGCATTCCTTTTGCTTAGACAAAAAAAAAAAAAAAAGCAGATGACAGAGGGGTAGAAAGAAGAGGCGGCACACGGCGGACGGGGAGTCCATCAGGTGGAGGAATTAAGGCAAATAGAGTGAGGAGAGGTAATTATACCTGTGGAGGACGGAGACGGATATATACATAAATAAAGAATGAACCAAGGTGGGAGGGAGTGAATTTAGAACGATTCTGTTTCCCCTTGAGAAAGCTGAGGTTATCTTTCCCAACACATATCTACAACCCAGATAAATGTGGAAATGTGGGCTAGCAACACTTCAACACTAAATACATTTTTTTTTTAACACACAGAGGGCATTTTTTGAAGGACACACCATCATACACACACATACACATATTCTGGATTGATTTCAAATAGGATATTTACTATAGTGGACAGAGAGATGACTCCACACATTGAAATACAGGGAAAAATACACCAAATCACTGGAAGAGGCCAATGGGGGAAAAGGGGAAAAGTGAGCACTTTTCCTTAAACAGCAGGAAAAGCCAGTGTTTCTGCCTTCTGCTGTGTCAGATACCAGATTTCTTTGCAAATTTACTTTAAGTTCTGGAGGATGTTTTTGACGTGATCTGAGTGAAGAAAGTCACAAACGGGACCTTTCATACCGCCTCGGTCAATAATCTCTTATAAATAATGTAAAAATCAAACGTGTGTGAAAGGTGACACATGCAGGGATGCACACGCTGCAAAAAAAAAAAAAAGAAATCTTAACATGACAACATGTTGTAGAGCGTAGAGTTATCTTATTCCATTCAGAGATAATGTTGCCATTATTTGAAGCTATTTTTTCTTGTTTTGGTTATTCTAAGAAAAAAACTTTGACCTATTAATCATTTAAGTAATTTTTGACTTTTTATCTCATATTTTTAACTTGTTGTATTTTTATCTCATTTCCTTTATCTCAACATAATAATTTTAACTTATCTCCTTTTTTATGTAAAAAAAACAGAAATACGTAAAGAAAACTTCAAATAAGTGAAATGATCATCCAGCTTTTTAGCATGTTAGCATCATTTACCTCAATGTGGAACCATACGTCACATATGTATGAGCTAATTTTCTACAGTAATCAAATATCTAATAAAAAAAAGGTAGGTATGTAGGTAAAGTAGTAGTTGATCCAGGGTTAACACCATACTGTATATTAATCATCTACATGTTGATTATATATATTTGTCGTTCACATTTTGGCAATGGTAACAGTTCAATTTCACAATTTAATAACGGAACAAATGTAATGTAGTTAATTCAGTAAGATTATCTGACGCAGTGTTCATGTTATCAGGCATCGACTTTTTGTTCAGGCTGTATCTGTGCTCCATTCGTCTTCCCTGAGCTTGATTCTGAGTCATAAAGCAGCAGTTTTCTCTCTGGTGGTTTTATTCATTTTATTCTGCTTAGAAGCACTAAGAAGCATAGGACTCCATGTGGAGACGTTTTGTTTGTGCTCTAAAAAGCTGTTAAAATAAATATGCTTAGTTTCTACTTTACATCATTTTTTTTTAGAAAAAGCGGCTATTAAACGCGGAAAAGATGAGAATTTGCGTCTTGAGGAGATTTAGACACAACGCAGCACGATCATCTGAAGGCATGTTTTTTTTTTTTTAAATATATATAACTACTTCCCAGATCTCAGCAATTATCAAATTACTGATATAAACGACGCCTGGAGCTACGGTTTATAGAAACGGCTTAATGTAATGCACAGGAATAATCCGTTAATTCTGCAGCATGTACCTCCACACACACACACACACACACACGTAGTTCCTAACGCCGTGCTTTAATTCCGTGCACGCCGCCGGGTGTTTAGCCCGGCTACACGACCGGAGGGCAGCGGGAAAAGTGACACGGTTAGCGTTTGGCGGCGAGCTCTTATTTCCTCATTCCTCAGGACGCGTCCTGTCACATCCCATTATGGCGGCGCGCGGGAACGCGGCGGCGCCCTGACAGGCCGGGATGAATTCTGATGTAGGGATCTTGTCCCGGGATGAAGCTTTAATAGATTCTGTTTCATGGCGGTGCCGCCATGTTTCGTGGAGATGCCGCTTTTCGCCCACGGACGAACAAACAAACGCGCGCCCCCCCCCCCCCCAACTCTCACCTCTCACGCATACCCCCCCCCCCCCATCTGAGCCCTTTCTGCTTCCATAATGTCTACTACTCTTAACTTTCTGTCTTCTGCCCTCTGATGAGATTTGGAAGCCGCCTGACGGATGCGTCTGTCCGCCCTGACATTAAAGGGATCGGCCGGGCTAATGTTAACGGCGCCGTAATTGCCCAGATTGAATACGATGTTCTGATTCGCCCTTGCCCCCCCCCCCTCGCTCGCTCTATTTTTATCCCGAGGCGCCCCGGGGCGACCGGGTTGTTGGCGGTTAATGGTGGCAGAGCAACAAAAAAAAACCCTGAAATTACATTTGGCACCAGGGACTTAATGGTTCAATAAAGGGAGATTTTTTTATTATTTTATGGCTTTTCAATCAGGCCAATTGGCTCCAGAACTTCCCGTCCGTCTGTAGGTCCGTGATGAACCCCCACGGGTCACCCCCCCCCCCCCTCATGGCCAATGTGATTTTTTTTATTCTTGCCCTGGAGTGAGTAAATTCACACTTGTTGATTACGTTGCCACGATGACCTTGATGGAACTGGTGGAATTTTCTATCGGCAGCCATTCTGTTTATGGCAGCTTTCGTGCACGTGGCGTGACTGTAAATCGCATCAGGGTGGTGGTGGGGGGGGGCAAAAATTCCGGGGGACGAATCCGAAGGACGAGCCTGCGTATCGCATACTTGAGCTGCTCTTTTAAAGAATAGCGGCAACATCATATCCTGCTTTTAAGCTCTTATGCAAACAGTTTTTTTCACCTGGTGGAGGGGGGGGGGGATCTTCCTGATGCAGCTAATCATAATTTATTCATTAAAGCTCTGTTATCTGATTATCTCTGTTAAACATCGCTGCGTGTTCCTGGGAACGGGACGCGAGGACAGAGACGAGGATCAGCTAAAACTTTTTCCCCCGCACCGCCGCAGGGGGAAGAAACGAAGGCGGCCCCACGTTTAGGGCTGAATTTATGATGCGAGACGCTAAACAAAACAAGCCGGTGCCAAAAAAAACGAACGGCGAGCCTCTCCCCGACGCCATGAATAATGTAGCAGGGGAAAAACTCAGCTCCGCGGTGGCGGGCGCAGTGGTAAACAAGCCATTATCATGCTAACAGACACACAAACGCATTACAAAAAAAAAAGAAAAAAAGCCCAGAGTGGACGGCGAGCCCTCGGTGTGATGCTAATCGTGACAAAACGCTTTCTGCACAGGTGAGAAAGCGAACACTTCTGTGTGGGGGGGGGGGGGTGAAATATAACTTTGTTGGCCCTCTTTGAAGACTTCCAGTTTACTCCCCTTTGAAAATATGTGTCCTCCAAAAAAGTATCTTTGTTCTATATTTATCCCGAACGCCCTCATTCTTATTCAGTTCAGGCCTTCTCATAGATTCCTTATTCAGTGCTCACTTGAATGGGATTTTCAAGGCTGCTCTCCTCCCACGGCGAGGCTTGGGTTAGCATCGGCAGCCGGGGCTCCCCTCCTTTTTATTTGGGTCAATTAAGGCATTAAGCGCTGAAATCGGGGTCAGAACACGTGGGCTGGGTCAAATTAGATCTATAAGTTGATTCTCCACATCCAGGGAACGCTGTGCTGCTCTTATACCTCAGGGTGCATCTTCTCCTTATGTGTGTTTTAAGGATCGTCTCTCTATTAAATCTCTGATCTTCTGATGTCCATCAGGGACAAACACGCATAAGAGCATTTAGTAATTCTAGAAAACAGTTGGATGTTTGCTTCATGATCATCAGATTTAGACATTTTCTCGGTTTTAAATAGGTTTCTGCACAGTGCAAAGAGCAGCGTGACCTTCCATAGGGAAAATTTGCTGAAACATGGGTTGAAAACACTCAATATTCACGCACATATATACTGTTCATCCACACACATGTACACTGTTCATCCACACGCATGTATACTGTTCATCCACACACATATATACTGTTCATCCACACACATGTACACTGTTCATCCACACGCATGTATACTGTTCATCCACACGCATGTATACTGTTCATCCACACACATATATACTGCTCATCCACACACATGTATACTGCTCATCCACGCACATGTATACTGTTCATCCACGCACATGTATACTACTCATCCACACGCATGTATACTGTTCATCCACACACATGTACACTGTTCATCTACACACATGTTTACTGTTCATCCACACACATGTTTACTGTTCATCCACACACATGTATACTGTTCATCCACACATGTATACTGTTCATCCACACACATGTATACTGTTCATCCACACATGTATACTGTTCATCCACACACATGTACACTGTTCATCCACACGCATGTACACTGTTCATCCACACGCATGTATACTGTTCATCCACACGCATGTATACTGTTCATCCACACACATATATACTGCTCATCCACACACATGTATACTGCTCATCCACGCACATGTATACTGTTCATCCACACACATGTATACTACTCATCCACACGCATGTATACTGTTCATCCACACACATGTACACTGTTCATCTACACACATGTTTACTGTTCATCCACACACATGTTTACTGTTCATCCACACACATGTATACTGTTCATCCACACATGTATACTGTTCATCCACACACATGTATACTGTTCATCCACACACATGTATACTGTTCATCCACACATGTATACTGTTCATCCACACATGTATACTGTTCATCCACACGCATGTATACTGCTCATCCACACACATGTATACTGTTCATTCACACATGTATACTGCTCATCCACACACATGTATACTGTTCATCCACATATGTATACTGTTCATCCACACACATGTATACTGCTCATCCACACACATGTATACTGTTCATCCACACGCATGTATACTGCTCATCCACACACATGTATACTGTTCATTCACACATGTATACTGTTCATCCACGCACATGTATACTGCTCATCCACACACATGTATACTGCTCATCCACACACATGTATACTGCTCATCCACACACATGTATACTGCTCATCCACGCGCATGTATACTGTTCATCCACACGCATGTATACTGTTCATCCACACACATGTATACTGTTCATCCACACACATGTACACTGTTCATCCACACACATATATACTGTTCATCCACACACATGTTTACTGTTCATCCACACTTGTATACTGTTCATCCACACACATGTACACTGTTCATCCACACACGTGTTTACTGTTCATCCACACACATGTATACTGTTCATCCACACATGTATACTGTTCATCCACACATGTATACTGTTCATCCACACACATGTATACTGTTCATCCACACACATGTATACTGTTCATCCACACACATGTATACTGTTCATCCACACACATGTACACTGTTCATCTACACACATGTTTACTGTTCATCCACACACATGTTTACTGTTCATCCACACACATGTATACTGTTCATCCACACATGTATACTGTTCATTCACACATGTATACTGTTCATCCACACATGTATACTGTTCATCCACACATGTATACTGTTCATCCACACACATGTATACTGTTCATCCACGCACATGTATACTGTTCATCCACGCACATGTATACTGTTCATCCACGCACATGTATACTGTTCATCCACATATGTATACTGTTCATCCACACACATGTATACTGCTCATCCACACACATATATACTGTTCATCCACACACATGTTTACTGTTCATCCACACTTGTTTACTGTTCATCCACACACATGTATACTGTTCATCCACACACATGTATACTGTTCATCCACACATGTATACTGTTCATCCACACACATGTATACTGTTCATCCACACACATGTTTACTGTTCATCCACACACATGTATACTGTTCATCCACACACATGTACACTGTTCATCTACACACATGTTTACTGTTCATCCACACACATGTATACTGTTCATCCACACACATGTACACTGTTCATCTACACACATGTTTACTGTTCATCCACACACATGTATACTGTTCATCCACACACATGTATACTGTTCATTCACACATGTATACTGTTCATCCACACATGTATACTGTTCATCCACACATGTATACTGTTCATCCACACACATGTATACTGTTCATCCACACACATATATACTGTTCATCCACACACATGTTTACTGTTCATCCACACACATGTATACTGTTCATCCACACACATGTATACTGTTCATCCACACACATGTACACTGTTCATCTACACACATGTTTACTGTTCATCCACACACATGTTTACTGTTCATCCACACACATGTATACTGTTCATCCACACATGTATACTGTTCATTCACACATGTATACTGTTCATCCACACATGTATACTGTTCATCCACACATGTATACTGTTCATCCACACACATGTATACTGTTCATCCACGCACATGTATACTGTTCATCCACGCACATGTATACTGTTCATCCACGCACATGTATACTGTTCATCCACATATGTATACTGTTCATCCACACACATGTATACTGCTCATCCACACACATATATACTGTTCATCCACACACATGTTTACTGTTCATCCACACTTGTTTACTGTTCATCCACACACATGTATACTGTTCATCCACACACATGTATACTGTTCATCCACACATGTATACTGTTCATCCACACACATGTATACTGTTCATCCACACACATGTTTACTGTTCATCCACACACATGTATACTGTTCATCCACACACATGTACACTGTTCATCTACACACATGTTTACTGTTCATCCACACACATGTATACTGTTCATCCACACACATGTATACTGTTCATTCACACATGTATACTGTTCATCCACACATGTATACTGTTCATTCACACATGTATACTGTTCATCCACACACATGTATACTGTTCATCCACACACATATATACTGTTCATTCACACACATGTTTACTGTTCATCCACACACATGTATACTGTTCATCTACACACATGTTTACTGTTCATCCACACACATGTTTACTGTTCATCCACACACATGTATACTGTTCATCCACACATGTATACTGTTCATTCACACATGTATACTGTTCATCCACACATGTATACTGTTCATTCACACATGTATACTGTTCATCCACACATGTATACTGTTCATCCACACATGTATACTGTTCATCCACACACATATATACTGTTCATCCACACACATGTTTACTGTTCATCCACACACATGTATACTGTTCATCCACACACATGTACACTGTTCATCCACACACATGTTTACTGATCATCCACACACATGTTTACTGTTCATCCACACACATGTATACTGTTCATCCACACATGTATACTGTTCATTCACACATGTATACTGTTCATCCACACATGTATACTGTTCATTCACACATGTATACTGTTCATCCACACATGTATACTGTTCATCCACACATGTACACTGTTCATCCACGCACATGTATACTGTTCATCCACGCACATGTATACTGTTCATCCACGCACATGTATACTGTTCATCCACGCACATGTATACTGTTCATCCACACACATGTATACTGTTCATCCACATATGTATACTGTTCATCCACACATGTATACTGCTCATCCACATACATATATACTGTTCATCCACACATGTTTACTGTTCATCCACACTTGTATACTGTTCATCCACACACATGTACACTGTTCATCCACACACGTGTTTACTGTTCATCCACACACATGTATACTGTTCATCCACACATGTATACTGTTCATCCACACATGTATACTGTTCATTCACACATGTATACTGTTCATCCACACATGTATACTGTTCATTCACACATGTATACTGTTCATCCACACACATATATACTGTTCATCCACACACATGTTTACTGTTCATCCACACACATGTACACTGTTCATCTACACACATGTTTACTGTTCATCCACACATGTTTACTGTTCATCCACACACATGTACACTGTTCATCTACACACATGTTTACTGTTCATCCACACATGTTTACTGTTCATCCACACACATGTATACTGCTCATCCACACACATGTTTACTGTTCATCCACACACATGTATACTGTTCATCCACACACATGTATACTGTTCATCAACACACAAATCCTGCATGTCATGTGACAGGAGACAGAAAACGTGATAGAAACCGTCTCAAATGTTGTACCCAGCACATACAACCTCCTTTTATATCAACACAATATGGCCCAATGAACTTTTATGGCATATCCATATAACTGATAGCTTTCCTCTCTGCTGATTTCCACTCTTCTCACTTTTATTTTTTGGGTAAGTGAAGCTATTTAGTATATTTTAGTTATCGGCTAACATTATAAAAATAAGAAAATACAGCAGCGGTCTAGTTGTTTTGTTCTTTTGTAAAACAAACAGATTAACTTCCAGCCCTATTGGATTCCCATCATGCCTTGAGGAGTCAGAGCAGATTTATTGATCCCGGGTCAAAAATATGATGGCGGCCGGCAGCCTCTGGGTGGCGAGGCCCGCTGACGGCAACGAGTCATCATCTCGCCGCGCCCTTCGCGCCGACAAGGATCTCTTCTCCCTTCGGGGGAAGGGGGGGGGGGGCATTGATTGACAGCGTCTGTGTACACACTCCGCAGCTGTTCGTTGGGCATTTATCTGGGTCCTGCAGCAGCATCTGGGAGGGGTTGGCAGCTCGGTGTGGAGAGTGTGTGTGTGTGTGTGTGTGTGTGTGTGTGTGTGTGTGATACATGGCGGCCTGGAGGAAACATGTCGATGCCGGAGTGTGTTAGGTTAAGTCTTGTAGATATAGACCTGGGCTGAGGATCCCGTGGGAAGTCGGGAATAGTCGATGGTGCTGGAGGAGTCGGCGAGTGTTACCCAGCATACACCTCTCTCTCTCTCTCTCTCTCTCTCTCTCCCCCCTCCCCCCCCCCCTGTCCTGGGACCAGGGGACTGAGGGCTGTCTATGGAAGGTCGTGGTGATAAGGTGGAATGTTATTTGCGGCGCGGAGAGCAAACTGCTGCATTTACTGTCACGTCGATGGGAAAAGGCCTTTAAATATCTGCCGCTCACAGCGGGAAAGCGGGGACACCTACCAATAAAATAAATAAATAAATCAATAATCAAAAAAATATGGAATCATGTGATGTATTATTTTATTATTATTCATTTTAAGATAAAAAAAAAACATATTGTGGTGAAATAGTTTCTCTTCCTCTTTGTTGAATCTGTAAAACGCCTCACACCAGGTTGGTAAAGATCACAATATGTGTGTTTTTTATTTTCTGATATTCTATCACGGTAAACATGCATAATGAAGCCGCTTTGGAAACTGTTTCAAAGTCATATTTCAGTCCCTCTAAAAACTTTTCATATTGTCGCATTGCTTAAACAGGTCCTGGGATCTAAATGTCAGACTATTGGCAGAGTGAAATTAGATTTAATCCCTCAGAGGCAGCACGCGGGGTTGACGGATAGCTGTGAAGGTTTTGTGCATTATGGTTTAAAATGGGGACAAATTACAGGTGGAAATGCGTCCGCGGCGTTCGCCTGCGTGTGCTCATTCGTATGCATGAACGATTGTCTTGCACTGATTTAATTTCTCGCGTCGTCTCGTCCCGCTCGTGCTCTCAGGCCTTAATACGGCATCCGAGGGCCGAGGAGCTACCAGGAGTGCTTCACAGCGCAGTGAAAAATTACATTTATGCCGACAGAGAAAGGCGGGTTCAGCCTCGGAGTGGAACTAAAATCTACAGATGCCCCTGATTTCTAAACAGCTTGTGTGACGGAGACAGTGTCGCCACCTCCGTCACTAGTGAGCCGGATCCTCGTCATCCACCCCCCCCTCTACCGGCTTTATTGCTCTTTGTGTCTTGGATGTGATTAAGCACAAGTGCTGCATCTGCACATTTTACTGCTGTTGTCCATTTTGCTGTATTTAATACAGTATATGTGGGCAGGGCTACATTTATCTGCTCATATATCGCCTGAATATAAAAAAAAGTCCATCTAAAGAGAAAATCTGAGCCTCTAGGTATTAATATTTGACTCCATTCTTTTACTGGAAATCTCCGTTTATCCCAGATTTAATGTGAAGCAGCCACGCACGGTTTTTATGTGGCTGTCTGGTCAGAGCTGTGGGACGACCACAATACAACCGTGGTCTTAACACAGCCGTGTGGTTTTAATGGACAGAACTGGACAGCCACTAAACGCAGGTTCCCAAATTAGATTTTCATAAACACTGCATCTAAAACAATTACAAGTGTTTTGCAGCTCAAGGGTAGTCGAGATGATAAAGACATGCTGAATATCCCAAAAAATAATATGGACCTGCAGATGAGACTATAATAAGACTTTCATGATCAAATATTGATGTGCATTTTAAATGTCAAAGATTTTGCATTTGCAAAGTTGCACTAACGAATATGTTGCTTGTAGGGTTGAACCCGTTAAAAGTTAATGCAAAACTCCACTTTTTTTTTTTTTTTATAAACTGGGATCAGTCAGGACTCACTTGTGATGTCACAACCATAAAGTCCCCCATTCCAAGCCATTTAAATCGGAAAATCGGAGGAGAGGCTCTTTAATATTAATAAGACATGAAACAACCTGCTCTTTGCGGAATGCCAAAGAGAAGCTTGATAGAGATGTAATATGCAGAGATGATTCTTTGCTACTTCAAACCACGATATATCTTCTTAGGGATATTTAAACTCCCCATGAAACCCATAGCATTTAATCCTGGACCTTTTATAACAATATTTTAAATGCTGGTCTCATTGACGACCTCTTTAAGGACATGGGAACCAGCACCTGAAGTCACATTGCAGGAATAGGGCGGCATTAAGCAGCCAGGTTGACTTTTAAAACGAATCGAAGGTTGAAAGCAAAAAGCAAATCTCTGCATCCGTTCTCTGGGGGTGACCCGGGGGTCATCTGATGGAGCTGGGGATGATGGGCAGCGGGAGGCCGGCTGGGGTCGGGGGTCGCAGACGAACAGCCAGATAGCGTCTCTCTTAGGACAGAGAGGAGCTTGTTGCTATAAATCACCTCCCCACACACACCCCCCCCCCCCTTGCATCACCATGATCACAGCTGGGTTTACTATTAATTCAATTCAATTGTATTTGTATAGTCCAGAATCCCAAATCACAGATTTGCCCCAATGGCCCAATCACAGTTCCTCAATCACTTCCAGGATGGACATCCTGCAATAGATGATGTGTGCAGGTGGGAATCCATTTAGATCAGGACAAGCTGAATATGACATCAAATGGAAAAGCAGAAATAAAATGAATTGTGGTGTATGTGGAGGATGAGGTGACAGGTAACCCAGGATTAAAATAAACGTATAGTTTAACTCACTTTTTGGGGTCTATTTTTGATAAAAGGTTAAAAATGTGTTTTAATGGAAGTCAATAGGTAAAAAAAAATGTTGATCTAATTGAATATGGTAAATAAGATTGAAACATGTCAGATACATCTTGTTCACCTTTTTTTTTATTTTGCAAAATGGTTTTCAGTTCAAACCAGACAGACTAAAGGCCGTGGAGTAAAATGCATGTGTCATGTCTCGTCGTAAAT
This sequence comes from Eupleurogrammus muticus, assembly GCA_036785175.1. Classification (NCBI taxonomy): domain Eukaryota; kingdom Metazoa; phylum Chordata; class Actinopteri; order Scombriformes; family Trichiuridae; genus Eupleurogrammus; species Eupleurogrammus muticus. Next base: position 22,141 of record JAYKQN010000019.1, on the reverse strand, counting down.
GTTAAGTTGTCACTCGTGTTGTCTTGTCCTGCACTTCCTGTTTTATTGTGAAATGACTCTTCCCTCTTGTTTCAGGCACCTTTGCTTCCTGCCCTTGTGTGTTTCCTGCCAAGGCGATTGCCTTCCCCTGCCCTGATTGTTTTCACCTGTGCCCTGTTACCCTGCCTATATATTGTCTGTGTCTCCCCTTGTCCTGTGCCAGTTCGTCACGTCCCATGTGTCAGAGCCAGCGCCCAGCTCCAAGTACTACCAGGTTTTGTTCTCGCATGCTCAAGTTCCCAGTCTTGTTTTTTCGGCCTTTGCCTCGTTATTTTTCCTAGTCCCGTGTTCCTCGTTAAGAGTGATTTTTTGTTTGTTCCTCGTGAGAGTGATTTTTTTGTTTATTCCTCGTAAGAGTGATTTTTTGTTTATTCCTCGTAAGAGTGATTTTTTGTTTATTCCTCGTAAGAGTGATTTTTTGTTTATTCCTCGTAAGAGTGATTTTTTGTTTATTCCTCGTAAGAGTGATTTTTTGTTTATTCCTCGTCAGAGTGAATCTTTTGTACAGAACCATAATAAAGACCTTTTCTTTGATCGATCCGTGAAGAGTCGTGCATTTGGGTTCAGCCTCCGGCCCCGCCTTGTGTCAGTACGAACTGGCCAGCCATGAACCCAGCCGACTCCAACCAGCTGACCTCAGCGGTCCACTCCCAGGAAGCACGACTAACGAGGCAGGAGGAACACCTGACCTCCCTTGCCCGAGGGTTGCAAGGGTTGGCCAACAGCCAGGACAGTTTTCAGGCAGCCATGACCACGGAGATGAGGGAGTTAGCCCTGCAGATCAAGCAGGCCCTTCCTCGATCACAGCCTGAACCTTCTCCACCCCCGAACTCTTCCGCTACTCCTGCTTCACCTGGATCACCTTCAGCCTCGCTCCGGCTAGCCCCGCCAGAGAAGTTCTCCGGAGAAGGTGACACCTGTAGATCGTTTATCGTGCAATGTGAGCTACACTATGAACTCCAGCACTCAGCTTTCCCGACAGACTCAGCCAAGGTGGCTTTTATGATTTCCCACCTTACGGGACGAGCGGCGGCATGGGCGACCGCAGAGTGGGCTCGAGGAGCGTTGATTTGCTCCTCCATAGATTCTTTTAAAGACTCCTTAAGGAAGGTCTTCGACCGCACAGTACCAGGGAGGGAGGCGGCAAGAGAGCTCAGTACGATAAAGCAAGGCAGTCGCACGGTGGCCGACTACGCCATCCGCTTTCGCACCATAGCTGCCGACAGCGAGTGGAACGAAGCGGCCCTACGGGACACGTTTTTGACGGGGCTCGCTGCCTCCGTTCGGAGCCTACTAATCCCCCTGGATTTACCCACAGACCTGGACTCCCTCATCGCCCTAGCCATCCGGACGGGCAATCGGCTGAGGGACTGGGAGAGGGAGACCGGGACACCTTCTCACCACCGGATAGCTGCTCAACCCGCCACGCTGTCACATTTTTCTCCACAGGTTGCAGCACCCCCAGAGCCCAGGGAGGAGCCGATGCAGTTGGGGCGGGCAAGGCTGTCCAGAGAGGAGCGACGGCGCCGGTTACTGGAGGGCAGATGTTTTTACTGTGGAGAGACTGGACATCTGCTGGCTGCATGTCCGGTGAAAGGTGGGCGCCCAGCAGGGAGAGGAGGCACTCGGGGGCGACAGCTGTCTACGCCAGAAACTCCCCCTCGCGCACTGACGACTGTCCAGGTAACCCTGACGGGTCGCACTAATTCAGTAGGGGCTCTAATTGATTCAGGGGCTGACGAAAGCCTGTTAGACTGGGATTTGGCCCGCAAGTGGCAAGTCAAGACTGAATTGCTATCCCAGCCTCTGGAAGCCACTGCCCTTGATGGCCGTTTTATTTCTAGAATAACCCATAAGACTGAACCACTCCATGTTCAGGTTGGCGACCACCATGAACAGATGTCTTTTTACCTTTTTAACTCTGCTCGGCACCCAATGGTTCTCGGATACCCATGGCTGTCTAGGCACAACCCCCATGTTAAGTGGGAGACCGGAATTATCACAGCCTGGGGAGAGAATTGTGCGGAGAACTGTTTAGCCGCGGGCCAGAGACGGGCAATAGGTCAGGTCTATACTAGAGGGGCAGACCCATCTCCTGGGGAAGAACCAGACCTAGCAACTGTACCCGTGGACTACCATGACTTGGGGGAGGTATTCAGCAAAAGCAAGGCTGCATCCTTGCCTCCCCACAGACCGTATGACTGTGCCATTGACTTAATTCCAGGTGCTCCGATTCCTAAGGGGAGACTTTATGCCATTTCGGGTCCCGAGAAAAAGGCCATGAAGGAGTATATTGACACCTCACTCAAGGCGGGCCTTATTCGTCCCTCGTCATCTCCTGCGGGAGCCGGTTTCTTTTTTGTGGGGAAGAAAGACGGCTCGCTCCGTCCCTGCATAGACTATAGCCCCCTTAATGCCATTACGGTTAAGAACCGCTACCCTCTGCCCCTTATGGCCTCCGCGTTTGAACAGCTTCAGTCAGCAAAGATATTCACGAAGCTAGACTTAAGAAACGCTTACCACCTGGTTCGGATTAGAGAGGGGGATGAGTGGAAGACTGGGTTTAACACACCATCAGGGCACTATGAATACCTAGTCATGCCATTTGGACTTGCCAACGCCCCTGCAGTATTTCAGGCTTTTATTAATGATGTCCTCCGTGAATTTTTGAATTTGTTTGTGTTTGTGTACTTGGACGACATTTTGATCTTTTCCCCTGATCAGCATACTCATGTCCATCATGTCAGACTGGTTCTCCAGCGCCTGCTGGAGAACCAGCTATATGTTAAAGCAGAAAAATGCGATTTCCATGCCGATACAGTATCGTTCCTTGGCTTTATTGTAGCCTCGGGACAGATACAGATGGACCCGGCTAAAGTTAGCGCTGTGGCTCAATGGCCAACTCCTGATAGCCGCAAGAAGGTTCAGCAATTTCTGGGGTTTGCTAACTTCTATAGGCGGTTCATCAGAAACTTCAGCGCAATAGCGGCACCACTCCATGCATTAACATCTCCTCTGACACCCTTCCAGTGGTCCCCTGAGGCTGACCAGGCATTCAGGAGGTTGATTGCCATGTTCACAACAGCACCCATTCTCACAATGCCTGACCCAAATCGTCAGTTTGTGGTGGAGGTGGATGCCTCCAGTGAAGGAGTGGGGGCTGTTTTATCGCAGCGGTCAGAGAAGGACCAGAAGATGCACCCCTGCGCCTATCTTTCCAGGCGGCTCTCATCAGCGGAGCGCAACTACGACGTCGGGAATCGGGAGCTACTGGCGGTGAAGGTGGCCCTGGAGGAGTGGCGACATTGGCTGGAGGGAGCTCAACAACCATTCCTCGTCTGGACGGACCACAAAAATTTAGAGTATATTAGGAAGGCTAAACGCTTAAACGCACGTCAAGCTAGATGGACATTGTTTTTTAACCGTTTTGATTTTGTCTTGTCCTACAGGCCGGGGTCCAAGAACACCAAGCCAGACGCCCTCTCTCGCCTTTATGACCCCGAGCCTGTTGCCAAGGTCCCCGAGCCCATCCTGCCACTGAAACGTGTGGTAGGGGCGGTGAATTGGCAGATAGAAGCTGAGGTGAAGCAGGCCAACGGTGAGAGCCCGCCACCTAGTGGTTGCCCAGCCAATCGGCTGTTTGTCCCAGCGCCCCTGCGACCTCAGGTGATTCACTGGGCTCACACCTCCCTGCTTACCTGCCACCCAGGGGTGAGTCGTACTATGTTTGTCGTCAGGCAACGCTTCTGGTGGCCTGCGATGGAACAGGATGTCCGGGAGTATGTGGAGGCCTGTCGAGTCTGCGCCCAGAACAAGACATCCTCGAGACCTCAGATGGGATTGCTCCATCCCCTCCCAGTTCCCAGTCGGCCCTGGTCGGACATTTCACTGGACTTTGTTACGGGACTTCCCTCATCTGAAGGTAACACCACTGTATTGACAGTGGTGGACCGTTTTTCCAAGTTGGTGCATTTCATTGCCTTGCCTAAGTTGCCGTCAGCCAAGGAGACGGCGGAGATAATGCTAACTCATGTTTTTCGCCTACATGGCCTCCCTAGAGACATAGTGTCCGACCGGGGCCCGCAGTTTGTATCACGGTTCTGGTCTGAGTTCTGTGCGCTGATTGGGGCCACAGTTAGCCTCACGTCGGGGTACCACCCCGAGTCCAATGGACAGACTGAACGCCTCAACCAGGAGTTGGAGACTTGCCTCCGCTGCCTCATCTCCCAGAACCCTTCAACCTGGAGTAAGCACCTGGCTTGGGTCGAGTATGCCCACAACTCCCTCCCCACCGCAGCCACCGGTCTGACACCATTCCAAGGCGCCTACGGCTACCAACCTCCTCTGTTTCCTGACACAGAGAAGGAGGTAGCGGTGCCGTCGGCGCATGCCCTAGTTCGTCGTTGCCGGCGGGTCTGGGCAGCAGCCCGCAGGGCCCTCCTGCGAACCTCGGCCCGGATGAAGAGGGCTGCTGATCGGAGGCGCTGCCCAGCGCCCGTCTACAAGCCTGGCCAGAAAGTCTGGCTATCCACCAGGGATCTGCCCCTCCACGTAGAGTCCAGGAAGCTGGCTCCCAGGTTTGTTGGTCCTTTCCCTGTTGAA
>JAYKQN010000019.1:0-12500 GCA_036785175.1 Eupleurogrammus muticus | reverse complement strand
GTTCGATTGGTTTTCCTTGGCATGAAAGCATCAGGTTAAAGATGCATCATACTAATTATTTAATTTAATTTCTGTTTGTTTTAGGATGAATATTAATGAAATGTCAGTCAAACCAAAACGCTGGAGTCTGTTTCTAAAAATCGGATCGCGTGGTCAGACCAAATAATCGAACCAGAGCTAAGATTCCCTGTGTTTTCGTTTAACTGTTAGACAGTAATTTTCCAATAAAAAAAAAATGAAGCTCTCCTCTCTGCTATGTTGACATTTTTGAAAACGTAATTGACGCGCTCTTCCTTCATGATGCATCGTTCAGCTCCCGTGGCTCGTTCATTTTACATCCGAATGTTAATTGTGTGATTGTGATACAGGATTACTCATTAGACCCATGATGCAGCGCTGACTCCAGTCCAAGTTGGGCAACTTCTCATCTCTGCCGTTATGCGTCGCCAATCAGCAGGCAGCAGTGCACTGGTTGGGGAAAAAAAGCATCAATATATATGCTAATAATCATGGAAAGTCACACAAAAATAAGTCATTTTTCCTGCCTGAAAATCTCCCCCACACGCGAGGTCCAGTGAGATAAAATGGGAGCCATCGTGGATCCAGTTAGAGTGAATATAACCTCAACCCAGCTAGACCTGGCGTGTGCTTTTAAATTAAGCTGCTTAATTTCACAGGTAACTTACAAGGGTTGAATAAGGAAAAGGAAGCCATGCATTCAGCCACGCCGTGGAGAAACTAACAAAAACCTTTACAGAGATTTAAAAACCTTTCTAAGAGCGTATTCCTGTGGCTCTAAATGTGTCTCTGGGTATGATATTGATAAGAAACAGACCCTTGACCTTACCGTGCAGTAGGTGCAGTGTTATGTGGAAAACGCTGAAGCTTTGCCCTGGTAGGCTCCGGCAAACACACTTATTGTTGTTTATCCAGCTCGCTTTGCTTCACTTACCGTCCATGCATGCGTTTCTAGGAGCTGCTCAATACCACCTTCCACTGAGCAGCGTAATGCACAGCTCAACATTTGGCCTCTCTCTTTGTCCATCTACAACGTGCACATTGTTAAAAAAGCTGCATTTTTATCGGAGCTCCAGCTTTTTTTAAGGTACCTCCATAGCCCACATGCAATAATATCTCACACACACACGCACATTCATGAACAAACGACACAGAGGCTTCATAAGCCTGCTTTTCCTGGGTGGGGAGTTTGTCATTTTTGCCAGTGAGTTCATCATCACACCGATGAGATAAGGATGACCACCAGAGCCATTACAGTTTTATTTGGTGCAGCCAAAGGATTAGTGGGGAGGGATTAATATGGTAAAGGGAGGCCATAAATACCCCCCCCCCCCACACACACACACACACACACAGACACACACACACACACACACACGCACTGCTATAATTTCTTCCCCCTAGATAGGCCAGAATTGCCCTGGCTTTGCACAAGGTCATTTTTCCAGGAAAGAAGTTCAAATGCGAAACAGAAAGAGCAGGCCATTAAACAATGTCAACGTATTCACATATCTGCTGTGTGGATTAATCATCTCACTCTGTAGTAAACCATCGTCTTATTGTATTTCTTAGCTTATTTCCCTTAACGTCGTTACAGTGTGAAGGTTTTTTCGTGATGGTTTCACACACCGTCGCGTGCTGCACCCTGTTGTCGCGTTGTTGTGTTTGACGTGTGCAGTTTGACAGGGTGTGTGTGAATTGTTTTGCGCATCTGGGCCAGTTCACTGCGTCCCGGCTGCAGGGTTCAGCTGGAAGCACCCCCCCCCCCCCCCCCCCCCCCCCCCCTCCCCCATACACACACACACACACACACACACACACACACACACAAACACACCACCCAGTTTATGCTGTTTAGACACATGTGCGCCGAGGTGATTCATCTGCAGAGCTTTTGTTCTTTCAACCTCGCCTTGATTTGTCTTTGCCATTGCAGGCAGCAGTGACCCCCCACCCCCCACCCCCCCTAGCCCCTGCTTCCCACGACCCCTCCAGCATCTCATTCATTTGCACAACAGCAGGTGTGTGTGTGTGTGTATGCATGCAACGCCGGGGAGTGACGCCATGGTCCGCAGTTCAACTCAAACTGTGCAGCAGATTTTCCTCCAGAGCATATGTACAATTTTTTTCGTTTTTTCTCCAATCTTTTGAAATGTGAACTGTTTCGTGAGGGCGGTTAATCGGGTTCCCCGGTGCAGGTCTGCAGCGGCCGTCCCACCGTAGCGTGTCTGACTCCGATGTTGCTGATGAATGACCCCCCCGGCTGCCTCCACGGTCATGCATATTCATGTTTACCCATGTTGATGTAATGGCACTTAACACATAAAACACGCCCCGCTCTGGCACCGCTGAAGGGAAATTGTTGAGGGGGGGGGGGGGTTACCATGGAGACTCACGGAATGGCGCTAGCTATACCTTTTAGCCGGTTATTACTATCAGCTAATGCGCCCTATTCATCATAGGAAGATGTGGGATCTCCTGTGTATCTGCATGTGCCTGCATGTCTGGGCCGTCAGGGTTACCCCCCCCCTGCCCCCCCCTGGCAGCATTGCTTCGTCATTCCAGCTCGTTTGTCGACTTCACTCCTACGTTCATGAGATCAATAGCGGCCCTCGGCTCGCCGCGATTGAGAGGTTGTCATAAACACAGACCCGCACACACACACACACACACACACACACGCGGGGAAAATCAAATAGCGGCTGAAAAGTAATTGAATGATTCAATCTGCGCGGCGCACGCCAGTTCACATTCATTTCACCTCCGAGCCGAATCTCAAATTACAATCTGGAAAAGGCCCCTGAAGAGACCGCGATTGTTCTACCCCCCCCCCCTCTCTCTCTGTGTCTCTCTCTCTCTTTCACATGGAGATCTGTTTTAATCACGATGTCGGAGGCAGACGCGGGACGTGAGGCGTCGACAGGTTGTGACATTCGGTGTCCGGGTGTCAGAAATAATGACCTCCGACAGGTGTGGAGTGTATGAACGCATCAGTCGGCCAAACGTGACCTTCTCGCATGGTTCTAGGGCAAAAAAAGCTAAATCTTATTTTGAGATTCCATTCATGCCAATTCAGTGTCATTTCAAAAAAACGAGCCAATTAGAACTCATTCAGCAGCATTCATGCTATCGCCTGTTGTTCTGAACCTCCTCCTTGTTCAAAAAAGTAAAAAAAAAAACTTCCCATTGGACCAAAAGCCCATTAGTCCGAGGGCCTGTCGTCCCCCGAAACAAAAGCCCTCTCCTCCGAAAATACGCCCTTCCCTGGAGCTTTTTGCCCTTTCACAAAATGTACGCATTTTAGTGCGCCCGTGGCTAAAAATGTCAAGGCTTTAAAAATAGATCACCCTGGGTCGTCAGGCTCCGGCAGCAGGATTAGGGTATTACACAGTAACCTTCCAGTTTTTAGTGAATCACAGGCACGGCATTAAAAGCCGTGCTCGCCTGTTAACCAGCAGCTGCCTGACGATCATGTCAGACGTCGCGTGAATTTCAAGCGCAACAAGAACTCCCTAATTACTTAACGCTACAGAGCCGCTATCGACGAGGGTTCTGTGAGGCGTGTTTCACCAAAAACAGACTCAGGTTACCTTCATGCCTGTTTTATTTGGGCTGTAAATTTCTGTGAATATCGGCACACACCCCGAGGCTAAAAAAGCGCCAATGAAACGGCATATGTAATAATCACGCCTCTGAAGCCTGACAGTGAAGATAACTGGGAGATATCTGCCTTCAGCTTAATTCCGAGTGTCACGTTGTGTGTGTGTGTTTTTTTTTTTGGGGGGGGGAATTAACCTACTTTTTAAAGCCGTGACTTGGCCAAAGGGCACACTTAAAAGAGAAGACTCAGAACAGTATATTCAGGGGTGAAGCGCGTAGTACGTCCTTATCCCCGGTTCAGCACCACGGACAGAGCCTGAATACATGAAGAGATGAAAGGCTTGAGGTCTGTCATTGTCCCCCCCTCCCTCTGTCTGTAGGTGCTCGCTGCAGAAATGTTTCCTCATCTCTCGCATGAACACTGTGGGAGCAGAAAGGTGGACTTTGTTTTCGGCATTTTTTTCTTTCATCTACGTTGCTATCTTAAAACAAAAAGACACAAAAGGATTATTTATTTCCAGTAATTCCAGAAAATCAGACATCTATTGAGCACCAGCCAGTTTATATTTGTCTGAGTGAACAAACTTCCGAAGGAATAAAACACAGGACAAAATAGAATCCGTTTGAATCAGTAGTGTGTGAGTCAGCTAAATGCTGAATGTATCTGTGACATTATTTACAGCTGGGGGGGGGCAGCCAAAAACACAGGTTTGTGTTGAGGTTGCCAGGAGCAGTTTAGTTAATGATTTTAAAAGTTAGATATTTCAGAAAAGTTGACTCACGAGAACCAGCACATTGCAATGTCATTCACACCTTTTCTTTTCCATTTGTACTTTTATTATCACTATTTTCAGGCCAGCTGTCAGTGAGCATGACTCCAGACATTGTGTTAAAAAGAAAACTCTGCGAGATTCAGAGGTCTAGAAAAAACCTTATGTGGTGAAGGTCAATATCAAAAAGAAATGCAGCATCCCCTGGTTAGATAATGTGCCGTTTATGTAGCCAGACAAGTGTTCAGGGCTTGTTTGGTGGATGAAGTGGATGGACACGCCACCAATCCTCCATCATGACGGTAGAACTCTGTGTCTGTGGAAGCAGTGAAGGGGGGATGTCCAAAGTCTTCACAGCTGATGCACACAATCTGAAAGAGTTGCATTATGGGAGTTGTAGGAAGCAATGTTGAATGTTCAATGAAAGAACTGAGCATATGGACATTCTGCTTCAAAATTACACCGGTGCCACAGTGTTTTTTTAATTGCATGACTTGGTGTTAACCCCATTTTCTAATGATTTCTAGACTAATTGCTGCAGTAAATTGGCTGAAAATGACCAGACTAGTATTAACGCAGGTTTGAATCATCCCATGGGGCTCTGTGACATTTTCTTATGCTTTCTCATGCAGCCTGTTTTGTACAAATTTAATATATATATGTATACACACACACCATGACGCGACATTCCGCCTCTCTAACCCTAACGTATGCTACACACCCACCAGCAGTTGGGCATGTTAATATTAAAAAAAAAAAAGTTGGTTATAGCTACTAGTTACTTCTACCAAAAAGTAACTGAGGTAGAAACTGGGGTACTCCACTATAAAAGTAACTAGTTACTAGGGAAACTATTGTATTGCATAAGGGAAAATAAGTTGTGTATGTTTAAAAATGTATTATTATGAAAGCTTAAAATCCCATTGGTGTGCTGTGGTGGTGGTGTAGGGGGCAGTGTGCTTGCCTCATAAGCTGCAGACCGGGATTCCAACCCTAAAGCATTCTTTTGTGTCTATGCCACAAAAAGATCTTTTACAGAACAAAAAATACTGAAACAACCATCTCTGTTACCAATCAAACCTCCATTGTCCTGACTGCCAACTCCTACAACAGGTTTCCCAATTCTGACAAACAATGGACGCCAAAGAGTCCTGAAAGCGTTCCATTAATGCATCAATGCACGCTGGAAAAACATCTTTCTCTGACTTCTCTTTGGCTCATTGTCCGTCACGCTGCAGCTCTTATTTTGTTTTTATTGTCATGCACAATACTTTGATTTATTTGTGATGGCTTTTTTTGTTGTTGTTTGTTGTTGTGTTTCCAAATCTGGAAACGTCGTCCATCTGTTGCAACCTCTCGAAATGTTTATTTTTTGTGAAGACAAGCGTCTGATGTGACAGTGTGAGTCAGGGCTGACTTGAGGAGAGCGTGGCTGACAGCTGAGGCTCTGCCTGCTTTCCTGCTGCAAATCTGCCCAAACCCCCCCCCCCCCCCCCCCCCCCACCCCCGGCCCCCCCCACCTACATCCACAAACCTGTCTGAAGGGAAACAGACTCCAGGTTGGCATGGCAACCGCACAAGGCTACGATTAATTTCTGGTGATAAGTGACGCTCACGACGCTACGACACAATGACAGCGGGGAGGAATCCGCCTTTTGAGGCGCGGCCGCGGCGTTCACTATTGTGCAGGATTCCGCTCCTTTTGTCTCGCGTTCCAGATACTGAGCAAGATGTCAGAACCCGGCGAGCGGCTCCGGCGTGCGACGGCGTCTCGCAGGAAAGCTGCTTGCCAGCAAACAGTGATTGATTTTTTTTCTTTTTTTTTCCCCCCGTAGACTCTAAAACCATCACAGGCAGGAACACACACTTGATTTAAGCTGCTGGTCCACTGATGTCTACCTATTCGTCATGGTCATCGTGTCTTTGACCAGGTCCGTGGCGACTGAAGTGGCAAAAATTATGCAAATCTCCCATCATGCTCGTCAGCACTTCTCCTCAGCCGCAGCCGAGCCGCCCTTTGAGATTAATTCATTTCATTCATAGTTAATTTTCCCAAGTTCCCGCCTGTGCAAATAAATAAACAAACGCATCCCTCCTCCAGATGCGTTTTCTTTCTGTCATATTTTTGGATTGTAAACCGCTTCCCTTCATTTTAACCTCTTTGTCTAAACACATTTGACATTAATCCCCTGTGAAGCCGCGGTTTAAGCAGGATGTTTATGCTGTGATTCGGTGGCCGCCCCGGGTCAAACACAGCTGTTGTGTTTCGCCCTGCAGCCTGTTTTTTTTGCAGCTTTGTGGTTCCATAAAGCAGAGTCGTACATTACGAGCGTTGGGGGGTTGGGGGGGGTGTGAAGCAGAGGGAACAGCCTGAAATAGGAGGTGACTGCTGACATTCACCTGGCTGCCCTCTATAAGGAAAAGGAATAAATGGAAAACAGGGACGGAGCAGAACGATCCCCTAGGCTCGCGCTGGAGACAGACGGGAGTGTGCGCCGTGATGATGACGGTTGCTAAGGCGACGGCATGCTGCCCCGTCAGGAGAGGGAGGGGGGGGCCGGGAGGAAGGTCAGACGGCTGAGGTACGGCCGGCTAAATCAACTCTGAAGCACGAGGTCCCCGGCGGTGTCAGGGTTTGAGGAAATGTAGCTGTTCAGGTTGCTGGGGAGGAACATAGATCGCCGCTCGGAACGGGACCTTCGCCGCGCAGCCGCGGCTCCCAGCGCGCCCTCCGGGCTGTAAATCCCTTTGATACGCCACATAAAAGAGGATAAAAGATGTAGAAAGAGATGAAGAGACAAGTGTGCGAGATAAGGTTTCTCTTCCCTGCGAGTTGTACACTTTGAAAACACCCCCTCCCTCTCTCCTGGGATGGAGGTCACATGGCGCCTGCATTCAGGAAGACCCCTCAAACGGGTCTAACGCACACATCCTTTTCTCTGATGTCTGTATCCTATGTCGTTTTGGGAACAGACCGGCTGGTTTAAGCCGTTCGGAGGGTGATGCAACGCGGGTTTTCGAGGCGAGGATTCCGCCCGTCTTCCTCTCCCCGCGCGCACGCCGCAGGATGAAAATCGATAGCGTTTCAAGCGCCGGTCGATGGCGAAACTAATAGGCAACACGCACACACACACACACACACACATGCCGGATGCTGTGGAAATTACCGGCGGCCATTGTGATTTAAAGGAATTATGCATTAGCACGCCGTTGCTCACCTATGTAGTATCATTGTAGTATCAGGCGGGTGGATGTGGCGTCTATAGAGGCCACATGTGACACCGCGAACGGACAGAAGGCGCTCTCGTTTAACTTGATTGAGAAGTTTGGCCGGCCTCTTCACCAACATTGATCCCCGAGCCGATCGACTGGCTAAGCAGCCCCCCCCCCTTTACCCGCTTAACGGCGACGGGTGCTCGGTGGCCATCCAACAGTGGTTCCCAGTTCTTCTGCTGATCCTCTCACGCTGGAGGGCGGCGTGATTGAAAGGTGAAGGAAACACCAATCGTTTCGCCCGCTAGTCATCACCATTAGTATCATCCTCCATTCAAATCTGCTCATGTCATCCATTAGACTGTGTGTGTGTGTGTGTGTGTGTGTGTGTGTATATACTGCACATATATATTATACATTGGAGTCAGGGCAGTAATAGCAGCTGATAGAGGCGTAGGCCCCCTATGCTGACGGTGCAGCATCAGAAGCTTTAAAGGTTAAACATCAGCAGGGTTAAGTGCTCCTGAGTGCTTCCACACTTAAAACCGTCAAGTTGTTCCAAAGTTGCTGCAGCTGTTCCAACGTAGCCAACAAAAACCACTGGATGCTAGTTTGTTTTTCTTTCTAACAGGACATGCACGTGCTCCTGACAGTGAGGTTATATTTTTGCTCATTATGCTAAAGTGGCTGCAGGTCATAAACAGATCAGAGGATGAGGATAGTGAACGCAACTCTGATGTTTTGTTTTTTTGTTTTTCCCAGGGGGGGTGTTGGGGCTTCTTACTTGCAGTTACAGCATAGTAACAATTAAACATGTACCAGTGGATTCACTTGAGCTCAAAGATGGCGAGTCCCTCCACCTTCACACACACCAGTTCATCCCTGTCTCCTTCAACAACAACAAAAATTCTTTCTCACAAATCATTGCCAGTTTTTTTTTTTTTTTTTTTTTTTTTTAAGGGGGGGGGGTTCCTCCGGTGAAAAGAAGATAAGTCAGACCGGTTGTCTCTTTAAATCAAGCTGCAGTGTTGATGTGCCCTCAAGCTGAAATGGTAAGAACCATTTCCACCTCTGCGGCAGGGAGCCTGACCAAATAGGCGCACTAGAGCGCTTCAAACGTGATTCTCACTCCCTGGTTCCTTGTGGTCTATGGTCGCCTCCACTCCTGGAGAGGGAACGCGATTTGTCTTTTTCCTATGTGGATTAAGTTGTTTTTCCCCCTCTTTCTTTCCTGCGCATCTCGGAGATATTATTTCATTTTTATTCTCCCTCTTTTTTTTATTTTTTCTTCCATCCGCAGAACTCAGTGGCTGTCGCCTCGATCCATTTACCGGCTGCCGGTACGCCTGCCTCCTCCTCTGCGCTGCAATCTGTTGATAACTCCACTTGCAAGCTGCAGTTTATCGTGTTTCGCAATGGGAAACTCTTCCCCTGCACGGGGAATTCGTCGAATCTCGCGGACGACGGGAAGCGCAGGAGCGTCTCGACACCAGTTGCTTTCACCAAATTAGGTAAGAAGGAAATCCATTTTTATCGCCCCGCGCCGAGGCGGTGATGTCAACGCCGCTCCGCCGCGACTTAACATGCTTACACACGCGCGCGAGTGGGGTCGCGCACGCGCACACGCAGCGTCTGCATCGCTCTGCTTTCTGCGCAACATGTTGCACAAGCCTGCCCCCGTTGCCCAAATAAATCCCACATCGCTCTTTTTTTTTTTTTTTTTTGAACTGTTCCATGTCCATCCGATTCACCGGAAGCTGCTGCACGATTGTTTACATCACGTTGCACTTTGTAGCTTCACTTTTCCACACACTTAACTGCAGCAACACTTGTGTGTGTGTGTGTGTGTGTGGCGTATGTGTGTGTGCGCGCGTGCGTTTTGCATGTGCGCCATGCTGCATGTCCACGCTCCTCTCCGCCACGCGGCGCTTGCAGACTTTTCCACTTGATTTGCTTAATTGCCTGCTCTTTCTTTCTTTTTAATTATTCTTATTTTATTTTATTTTTTTTGCAGATGGGTGCAGCCTCGGGAGCGCCGTGCACTCCGTGACTATAGCTCTCAGGCACTTCGCACTGGGTGTAGACCCCACCGCAGCCTACTGGGATTTTGACCTGCTGGATGGACACGGCGGCTGGAGGGCAGAGGGCTGCCACATAACGGGCTCCGGGGGCAACACGACCACCATTCACTGCAGCCACCACAATAACTTTGCTGTGCTAATGGTGAGTAGTGCTGCGCGGTAGCAGTGTCATCCATCCATCCGTCCATGCCCCCCCCCCCCTTACCACCACCTCTTCCACACACACACACACACACATCCTCCTCTGCTTAGGCCCTATTATGGATCAAATGCGTTTTTTTTGCTTCTCCCAACAAGGAATAGACGGAGTCACGTGTTTTTTTTTAAGAAGCCCTTCATGCAGGGACCTTTAAAAGCTTCATTTTATTGTTGCTCCTCGGCGGAGGGGGTGTGGATGTTGGTGGTGGTGGGGGGGGGGGGGCGGATTTGTCAAATGCTCCACGGGGATTTATCGGCTTTTTGGAGAGCGCGCTACGCTGAATCCCCCCCCCCCCTCTTCCTATATGTCCTGGGAGAATGAGAAGTTGCTCCTGTTGTGTAGTCGTCTGCCACCTTTTTTTGGGGCTTTTTTCTCGCCTGAAAAGCAGCAGAGCAGCGGGGATACAGCGGCGGGCTGCTGGGGGGGAGCAGCGCTGCGTTCGCCCCTCGGAGCCAGTGGTGCGCTAATTGGCTGCGACCGTCGCGGGAGCGAGAAAATGTTGGACCGCAGAGCGTGAACAAGGGGGGGTGCTGTGTGTGTGTGTGTGTGTGTGTGTGTGTGTGGAGGAAGGAATAGGAGGAAGAAGGGAAGAAAAAAAAAGCGTCGCCCGTCCGCCTGTCGCTTCAAGTTGGCTTCGTCGACGGCGCGGAGATGCCCCCCCGTTCCGCTCCCCACGTCCCTGCGCTCCGATTGATTGTTTTTTTTTTTTCTTCCTTCCATGAGGATAATACCAAAAGCGCAATGGCATCGCGTCGCCCGGTCGCTCCGTAGAGCCGCTGCGCCTGGTCCGCTTTTTTTGGATGAAAAGAAATCCTCCGGATGTTTACCGAAGAGTGGGATTCGTTAGACTGGGAGGTCAGTTTTTTTTTTGTTTTGTTTCATCACAGTGAAGCATGAAAAGTGTTTTTGTTGCTGTGAGAGATGTCGGGGTGCTTCCCCCCAGTTGCGCTTTTTTTTTTTAGCGTGTGTGTGTGTGTGTGTGTGTGTGTACCTGCATATTTTATGAAGCCGCTGTTCAATTCCGTTGTTGTTCGTGCGTGCGTGCATGTGCGTGTGTGGAAATAATCTGGCGATGGAGGTGGGGGGGGGAGCCGCATAGGAATGGAACGGCGGCGCATAAAAACCTGCATCGGGGCTGTGTGTGTGGGGGGGGGGGGGGGCGGCGTCTGTGGAGAATACTAAACCGCTGTCAGATCGGAGCAGATGTCAAATTGTCATTGTGGATGTGTGTGTGTGTGTGTGTGTGTGTGTGTGTGTGCATCGGGCGGTGGGGGAGGCGCACCGTCAGCTGGCACCTTATGGTCTGTCAGAAAAAAGAAAAACAATCAAATAAAACGTTCCTGGCAACAGATTAATCTTTTTTTTTTCAACTTCAAGACACGTTCAGACGAGTCGAATTGTAGCCATGGAGATGGCGGTGAAGAGGCAGATGCGGGTGGAGGGGGGGGGGGGGGTTGGATGATCTTATGCGGGCGTTTTGCGTTTTTTTTTTTTTTTTTTTTTTTTCCTCGCGTCTTACTAATGCAGTCACCACACCCGCCTGGTCTCCGCAGTGCCCGAGAAAAAAAGGACCCTTATTTACAGACTCGTGACATCATTCTCGCCGTTGGCCCCCCTCGTGTAAAAAGAGAGGAGGAGAAAAAAAGAAAAAGAAGAAAAGAATCCCACAGGCTTGTTCCGATGACCGCAGCATCCTATAGGCTTCTGCAAGTAGCAGACCTGTTGCATAATCCTCTCATGTCAAACTGAGGGATCTGAGCCTGCCAGTTGACTGGCGTGTGTGTTACAAGCTGTGTGTGTGTGTGTTTTGCAACTGATGCAGCGAGAGGACACACACACACACACCACTACACACACACACACACACACACACACACATTCACACACCTACTGCTTGTTGGTGTCTCTCAGCAGAATCTGCTTAACAAGTTGCAAAGTCGAATAAGGCAAGTGTGAAATGAGAGGTTTAAACGTTTACTCAATTATTTATTCATTTTAGGTGTGTGTGTGTTGGGGGGGGGGGGGGGTTGTGTAGCCCATCACAAGTGTTTCCACCGTTTTAACGTCGCTGTATCATCTTCCCAGCGTTTCCTAATGATGAGCCGCCTGCGCCGCAGCCTAACATCCATCCATCTCGCGCTGCATCTGTGATGTTGAGCAAACTGACAAAAGGGTTAGCCACAAAAGCATGACAGCTTTGAGAGATGAATAATGCAACATGCTCATTTCAAAGAATGCGTGTGTGTGTGTGTGTGTGGTGTGTGTGTGTTGTGTTGGGGTGGCGAGTTCTTTTACATTCAGCCTCTTAGGAGGGAGGGATAATACATGCATATGTGTGCATGGGGGATGATTAGTCTACAAATTGCATGACAATGCAATACAGTCGTCCCCCTGAGGACTGAGGTTTGGGGGATAAAAAAAAAAAAGTGCTTTAAATGAGAATCTTTTTGACTTGGCTCAGAAAGGACGACACAGTAGAGAATCTCCCTCCCCGGGTCTGTGTGATCAGAATGCCAAATAAACACATTTCAGTCAACAACAACAGCCTCTAATCTTGGAGGCATATATTACACTCCTCGCTGCTGCTGTGCCTGGTTTGGGTAAATGTCTGACTTGTTA